>JAOBYK010349022.1:0-17254 GCA_025434845.1 Phenganax subtilis | reverse complement strand
GGCGACCAGGGCTTGCTCGTCCAGCTCGACTTTTTCTCGATCGAAGGCTCGGCCGTGCTTCTTGCGGGCATGGTCGATCAATAAGCGACGCATCATGCGGCTGGCGATCGCCAGAAAATGAGACCGGCTTTGCCACTCGGCGTCCCGCTGGCGCTCGATGCGTAAGAAAGCCTCGTGCACTAGGTCCCGGGTGTCCATGCTGTGGCCGACGTCTTCGCGTTTCAGGTGCCAGGCCGCCAATTTTCTGAGCTCGTCGTAAACCAGCGGCATGGCCTCCGCCAAGGCACGGTCCTCGCCCTTACGCCAAACGGCGAGTAAAGCGGTGAAGTCGATGGGCTGTGAGTCGGTCATGGCAGGAGCATGCCACAAAGAGAGGTCGGAAGGCAGCGGTTCACGGCATGGTGGGCGCCGAAGGGCCCGGTCAATCCGCCGACATCTCCAGAAGCTTGAGGGTAGTTCGCCAATTGCGCACGGTGCTGACCGTGCCCAACCTGGAATCGAAATAGGCATTGGTCAGCTTGCTGCGAGCGGCCAGGGTAGAGAAGCAATACGTCGAAGCAGTCAAGTTGCATCGATGTACTATTTGTGAAGACAATGCCCCAAAAGGGAAGCCCCACAAAACATCGTTGCCGTATGAGTATCGTTTTGGAGCTTGTTTAGGAATTGATCTGTTGGAAATCAAGGACAGTACCGGTGCAGTGTACACATGCCTGAACATGGTTGACATGGGAACCACATTCCAGCAGCTGCATGTGACCCGGAAAGGACACAATGCGACGAGTGCACAGGTCATCAAAACCCTGAGTGATCGATGGTTTTCATGGTCAGGATTCCCCAAACAGATCGTCTGCGATAGAGGCCTACACTTTAGAGGTGAGTTGCCAAGTTTTTGTGGTAGACATGGAATCCAAATGAGAAACGCTCCCCCCGAGACCCCTGAAGCACTAGGAAGAGTAGAGCGACATGGAGGGATAGCAAAGGCCATGATGAAGAAAATGTGTGCAGAGGTCCAACCATACAACATCGAACAGATGCAGCATTGTGCAAACGAGATTTGTTTGGTCAAGAATTCCACAGCCCGTGTTGGAGGATTTAGTCCAAGCCAATGGGTGCTGGGCCAGAACCCGAGAGGAACCCCAACCTTTATGAATGAAGAAGCACTTGCCGATTTGGGAGCTGTGGGTGATGCTGCAGATCCCGAGAGCATGTTCATGATCCAACATGAAGCCAGAGCCGCTGCGAAGCGAGCTTTCGTGTACCTAGACACCAACAAAAGGATTGCCCGAGCGATGTTGAAGAATGCTGCGCCCATTAAGATGGTTTATCAAGTTGGTGATGTAGTAAGCTTCAGAAAAGACAACAACACCGGCGGAAAGACAAAATGGAGTGTAGCCTCGAGAGTGATTGGGCATGAAGGAGAGAGAGACATTTGGGTGTTATGCGAAAACACCCCGGCGCTCGTTTCCGCACACAACCTTCGACCAGCGAACGACGCCGAAGCTTTGGCGCATTCGATCTTGGACAACCAATCGTGCCAGATGAAGTGATTGGTGAATCCCAGAGATTTGTTGATGCAAGATCAAGAGAAGAACAAGAACAAACCCCCGAAGTTGAGAACCCCGAACAGCTCGTTGAAGTTCCATTCCCTGAGAGGATGGAAGTGATTGATGAAGAAGGAGAAGAGGTAGGCGAAGAAGAAGAATCACGAGCTGAGTCAAGCAACAGAAGAATGCCAATCCGAAGAGAGAACCCCACAAGAAGAGTTCGACAGCGGACGGAAGGAGAAATGTCGACCGCCAGTGGTGGCGCGAGCACAGTTAGTGCTGAAATTCCGGCATCAGCCGACTCCATGGCAGCCCCTGGGCAGCCGTCAGCGTGGCCAAACCCACGCGATTCGCTGAACGATTTGCCTGAACCACTGAGGAGACACTTTGAGACTCAGAGAAACCAGGCGAATCAGGCGAACAGAGGAATCGTAGGAATGGCGACGGAGAACGCTTCGACGCCGATGGGACCAAGATCTCGATTTGTAGCATTCATGACAGCCAGGTTCGAGGAAGGAACTCGTGAGCAAGAAGCCGAACCAGAGAAGGCTGCTGAGAAGACTTTGCACTTCGAGAGTGAGACCCCGAAGATGCGGGCGTTCGTTGAGGCAAGAGGAAAAGAGTGGGCCAAGTATATCAAGTACAGTGCCGCAGTCCCTTTACCACCAGGAGAAGGGGAGGCCTTGATTGAACAGGGACACACTGTGATCCCGTCCAAACCCAGAGAGCCAAGAGTGTTGTATTATAAGCCTTCCCAACCGTGGGAACATGAAGGCTTAAAATGTAAGCCTTTGAGTTTCTAGACAAGAATTAGTACCAAGCATGCAGCGTGATTGTGTTGATGCACCATTGCACCGAGCAAGCATATGCAGCGTGATTGTGTTGATGCACCATTGCACCGAGTAGAAACATGCTTTGCATGCAAAAAGTTTGCGCGCACAAATTATGTTTCCCCTCTCATGTCGAGGGAATCTTGAGCCGTGCGTGTTTATGTACATATATAGTATATATAATATATATATATGTGTGTGTGTGTGTTGGGGGCACATGTTTTTTGGCTGGCGTTTTGTTTTGGATTCGCCGACCCACGCTCGCTTCTCAAGGCTAGCTGCATCTAATACCTAGCTCAACCAGGACATTTGGAACTTAAGAACCCAGGTTGTAGAACACTAGGAAGTGTACAGAACCCAGAACTTCACTGGGCAGGAACCCCGAACACTAGGGTGTGTAACGCAGGAACTATAGTGTAGAAGACTTTTCATGTTTGTGTTTTTACCCGCCGGACCCGTTTCGAATGCCTCCCTTTTCATGGCTCGGACCCTCAGATCAGAAGTCTGTGCAGTGTTCGAGCAGTGCTTTGTAGCGACCAAGCGCTACAACATCCATAGTCGCGGGGTGGGTGCGGGAACATATGGCTCCTAGATGTCGCATCAAATCTTCATCTTGGTAACAATGATCAAACCTCAGAGGATCTCCATATGGGAAGAAATCATGTTTTGTGGGAACAAACCAAAAATATAAAAGTGTTGAGCTTAATGAAAGATAGCTACCGCGGATTGCGGCCTGTTTCATCGATCCCCACCGTCAACTCATACAGCGAGTGGAATTTTGGTGTCAGTTTGTAGCATCGGCGATTATCTGTGCGGCGGCGGTCCAACGCAGTCAGATGTTGGTAAAACATCAAGCCGTTCCTGGCGTACCAAATGACCTCCTTCTTTGTTTCTATTCCAAAGAAGTCCCCATGAATGTCCAACAACAGTTGGAACTTTGCAAAGGAGTACATGGTGAAAAGTCGGAGGTCTCCCCCAGGACCAGCTGCATCCCTCTCTTCAGCCAGATAATCACTTGCCCAGAACTGCATATATTTGACGATGGATGCCTTGAACATGCTTCCAAGCTCGGGAAATGAAGACCACTTCTCTTTGCCGAATCGGTCTGCGCTGAACCGATGCGAACAAGATGTGACCAAAGCATTCCGATCTGAACACCATTTTCGGTAGTGAGGATAGACTTCTTCTGAGAGTAGTCGATCTAATTCTTTCAGCGTAAGACCATCATGCTTGCGCTCCAAATGGTCACAAATCAAAGCAGGTATTACCACAGTGGCAACACCCTGGTGGAGAACGTGCAAAAGATCCTTACAAGGTTGGTCAATTCATAGCTCCCAATTTGTTAAAACCCTTTTGAAAGAAACCTAACTCTTTTGGGAAAATCTTTTTGTAGTAAAGGCCAGGTATCCTCCAAGTTCCGCTTTATTGACCAACCTCGTACGGATGCCCAGGCGGACTTCTTCGAGCCGGCCATCCGCAAGTAGTCTTCGTGGCTGAAACGAAGGAGGTGGCAATGAGCTGTTGGGCGGAAGTCACCAAAGGTGAAATCACTACCATAACATGCCAAACAATGTTCGCATATGTTAGTAGTCCGGTAGCTTCTTTGTAATTTGTGAACAATTACTCTTGCTTCCCAGTCGCCCTTGAACCCGGCAAAGGCAAAAGTCCAACCCCCACAAAAGGGGGTATTGGCCCGCTCATGCTCTTTCGTTCCAGGACGCCAAGCCATGCCACTGGGGTCTTTTTTTGGAAAGCACCCAGTCATCAATGTGTTGCAAATGTATGATACCAAAAGACCAATAGCGTCATGGGTCTTGCCCTTCAACAACATGTTCTCTCTGAAGAGAAGGAAAACAGCCTTTGTTTTAATGCTGGGCCCCTTGCGGGTTGCAGATGCACATGAGTAGATCCATGCCTTTTGTTGTTTGTATATTTTCACACCATCGCAATGAAACATCAATGGGATGCATGTCCGGAATTGATCTTCTCGCAGCCCCAGCTGGGAAAAGAAATCGAGGTGCATGCACCGCCTCCAATATTCTTGGGCTCTATCAGATGGGTTGCTATTGTCAGCAGCCCACTTGTCAAAGTTGCCACTATTCCACAGAAAGCTGAAAACATCCCAGGGCCAGAGGATAGCGGTTGGGCAGTCCATCTCGATTTCTTTGCCCTCAACATTAGTCACCACCAGCGGGATCTGAACTTCGCCAAGATGAATGGTACAAGTAGAGCGGCACCACCTCAAGAGAACTTTCGATGTCTAAAGAGGCAAGGGAAAAGGAAAGACGCTCACCCAAAGGGAAAGTAAAAATCTATTCTCATGAATGCTAGCCACGATTGAAATGATCTCTCCTCGTGACCGCCTTCATGCCACTCGTTCATGATAGCTGCTAAAGGGCAAGATACACCATCTAGGATCAAATCTCTTGCATCCCGGCAGCCATCAGCTGCAGAGGTAGCTCCGGAACAGATCTTCCGCAGAATCCGAAGTGATGAGTGGCATGCCCCATCCAAAGCACCTGAGATATCATGGCATCGATGTCAACCCCCATCCCATGCACCTGAGATATCATTCCCCTGATTCCCAACCCATAGTCCGCAAGAGTAGAACCACGATTGCTACAAACCTGCCGCACAGGCGCTTCTTGGATCAGATGACCGCCTTGACCGAACAGGAGATCTGGAGCGGGACCTGCGTGGACGAGGGAAACCCTTTGGTTTATATTCAACCTGTTTTTCTTTCTTGGAATACTCTGAGCTTTGTTTCCCTTCGCTTCGTACAGGCTCACCCGTGTCCAAAGGAATGGCTCTCTACCACTGGAAGTGACCACTAGAACATGAAAGAACTTCCAGCCTTTTTTCAGTAAACGGTAGCCAAAACCTGTTTAAGGATCTTGTAAACTTGAGAACGCAAAGGTCACACAGCGGTCACGTCCATTCTCAAACCCCGCTCTCAAGGCGCTAAAGCTTGAAACCATAACTCCAAGCCATGCCGTGTGAGCAACACAAAATGCATAATGCCATTCAGTGAGACTACGCAGATGGCTGCTTTGCAGTCGCTGCATCACCCGGATTTTCAGCAGCCTTTTTCTTGGGCTTGCTGGACTTCTCTGAGGCCCTGATCAGTGCCTTAGCAAGTTCCAGACGGCCTTTGGCCATAGCCGTGATCTCATCCACCTGCAGGCGTTCATATAGTTTTATGCGTATCAACCTATGTATGGACACATGGGAACCACTCTAGCGCATGTGAAGTGAACCAAAGACTTTCGCTGTAAGCGCCTCGCGAATGATATCAACATAGTGTCGGTTCTTGTTCTGCTTTGATTTGATCTTTTGCTGCAGCAACTCTGCTTGGCGACCAAGCTTCACAGCGCACGCTGACAATTGATCGATCAAGTCTGTGCTCATAGCCAAGGGTCGCAATTTAAAGGCAAATTCCCTCAGAGGAGAACAATTAAAGATGCTTACACAAATATGCCACATAAAGCGATTGATTGGAAGGCTGCGGGTCCAACGAATCTATATAATGGTTTGTAAGACGAGTTACCTGCAGCTGTTGATGTCCTTCAGGATCCGGTTGACCAGAGCTTGGGCTTTCTCGATGGGTGTATCCGCAGTCACCTGAAGTCGGGAGGGAGATACTCTTTGGGAGGGTGAGGGAGATACTCTTTTTCCAGGCCTTTTTGGCATTGGGGTCCTGTTCCTTGTCTTCTGTGTTTCCATTGGTTCTCTTTGGACCTTTCGGTTTCTTCACCTTCCCCTTCATACCGATAGTAGCATTTTCCAACGATTTCATGCCACTCTTGCCAGCCATATCTTTGAGTGAAAGGTGCTGCGAACCATCTAGGCAACCACCAGCCTCAGATCCAAGCAAACTTGTTTTGTTCTTCATTGTTGTGACATTTGGAAGCTGTGCTTTGAGAATAGCTAGAAGAATAGCTAGAAGGCGAGCAGCTTCCACAAAAGCTTTCACACCTTCTGGGTCTAAGGATCCCTGAAGCTCCAACTGGGTGATCCGCTTCAATTCTTTGATGTCATCCAAATTGAATTCCACCAAGACCCAATAAAGCAATTCCCCCTCATCGTCCGGAAACTCAGGGTCCTGTATGGTCCTGGGCCGACACTACCCGCAGGACAAGATCGATGAAGGTTCCATGGAAGATCCAGGAAGATTGAAGAGGCTTGGGTTGCGAGGGTCGAGTTGGGTGTTCAGAAACAAGCTTAGTTAAAACCAAGAGTCAGACCCATCTCACGCTTTCGCTGCATGATCTTGGGTGCTTTTTTTTCTCCGTGGTGCTTTGTGATCCAAACATCGTTGCGAAAACCATAGCGCACTTGTGTGCGCTGACACTCCTCAAGCCGCAAGTTGAACCGTGCCTCGACCTGCGAAGTGTTCTTGCGCCCCAATTCGACATAGTCGTTGAAAATCTGGTTTCGGGTCTCCTGCAGATTGCGACGCTGCTGAGGAATCATATGTGGATACACATACATGCACCCTGACACATACACCCCAGTATGCATGCACCCCACCTCGTTTTTGCAAGCTGCAATAATCTTGGCTGGACACTTCTTCTTGTTGTTGATCCAGCGCTTAAACGCCTGCCATTCACATCGATGGGTTGAAGAGTTCTTTGCACCATCTTCTTCTTCGCCACCCTCTTCCTTTTCTTCCTTATCTTCTTCCTTTTCAGCCTTCTTCTTCTCCTTCTTCTCCTTTTTGTGCTTTCGATTCTTCTTCTTGTCACTTTTGTCGTTCTTCAGTGGAGCCTCTGCCTTCTCCAAACCCTTCTTGCCTTTTGCCTCTGTCTTCTCTTCTGCCTTCTCCGAACTCTTCTTGCTGCTGCTTGCTTCGTCTTCTCGTTTTCTCTTCTTTCCTGTGCTTTTCTCCTCCGGGGTCTCCTCCGGTTCTTCCTCAGTTTCCTCTTCACTTTCACTATCGCCAGGTCCAGTTTCCTCACCATCACTTCCCTCCTCAGCTTCACCCTCATCATCTTCTTCATCTTCATCCTCTTCATCTTCTTCCTCCTTACCCTTTGCGTCTTTGTTCTTCAATATGGAAATTGGCATTTCTGGCTCAGACTCTCCCCCGGACTCATCGCTGCTGGAATCAGAAACTGAAACACTGAGCTCTGATGAAGTGTCCGGTTCGCTGCCACTTTCAGATGCCGATGTCTCCTCTTCTTCTGCTTTCTTCTTGCTGCTTCTTGTATCTGCCTTTGCTCCCTTCTGCCTTGATTTCTGTTCTGCCTCCTCTTCTTTCTTCTCTTTCTTCTCCTTCTTCTCTACCTTCTCTTGCTCTTCAACCTTTCGCTTCCGCTTTGCCGTCTCTTCTGTTTGACCTTCTTCCTTCGCTGCGCTCTTCTCCCTTTCTTCTTTGCTCTTCTTCTTCATTCCCTTCTCCGCTGTCTTCCCTTCATCCTGCTTTCGTGGTGTCTTATCACCTTTCTTCTTATCTCCCTTTGTCTTTTCCTGGCATGTTGAGCGGTATCTGATCCACCAATCTCGCATTGCTAGGACTGCTCGTTTGCTAAGTGTTCTTGTCTTGATGGCGTCTCTGACATGTCTAGGCATACCAGGTGCCTTTGGAAACATACCAGGGCATTCATACTTGCGCCACCATTTCTTTCGGGCCTTCACCAGGCTCGGTGTCTCATCGCTCTCTTGGTCTTCCTCTTCAGAGCTTGGTTCTTCAGGTCTTGGCGACACAGGCTTTTTGTCCTGCAAGGCTGAGGTGTGGTAATCTTTTGTGGTGGGGTGGTGGGGTCCTTCAAAGCATTCAGGATATCATCAGCTTCACAAAGCGCCATCTCACCAGGCTTCTTCCCACGAGGATGCTGCGCTTCAATCTCGTGCACGGAATTGCGACCAAAGGTCAGCTTGGTTGGCCTGAATGCCTTTATTTTAGACTCAGCACTAGACTCGACTGACCGCGAAGTTCGCTTTGTGGGTGGAGTCACATATGGATCCCTAGCTGTGGCTGGTTCCCCCTTCTCCTTTCTACTCTTCACCTCCTTCTTCAAAGTCTTGGGGTCTGGACTCCGCCCCCTGGGGGCAGACTTGGATCTGTGGCGATACCGAGGCGCTTGGCTTGCCATCGCGCTGACACACTTCACTAGCTAACAAAAAGACTTGGAACCCTTGTAGATGTGGCAGCGATGTGAGACTATCCAGCATAAGGTCATGCTGTGGCTTTGACACTCTTGGCGTATTTGCGCACACCATTGTATGCACAAAGATTCTTTTGGCATGAACGCTCTCAACCCTGCATGGTAACAGCTATAGCGCACAAAGACTATGATCCTCTGTGCTCAATTACCAATTATGAAATGCATGCTAGGGTGCCATGGCCAGTTGACTGTTGAGAGTCCAAGATTTCTCGTTTTTTTGCTTAAACTTCAAGATTTCTCGGTTTTCTTTGGAAAAGAATTGACAGAGTCCACCAAATTCTGAAAAAAAAGTTGACCAGTCTCAAACCCAAGAAAATTCTCGCTTTTTCTCGGCTGTTTCTCGGCTTTTTCTCGGTTTCTCGGTTTTTTCAAGTGGTGCAAAAATCTAGAAAATTTTATGAAAAATCATCCAAATCCTCCAAATCTAGAATTCTTTTTCTCCAAATCCTAGCAAGATCCCTAAAAATGACCTGCTCCCTTAAGTTCTCAGGATTTGGGCGTCAATCCCATGACCCATTGGCACCCTACGCACGTAATGCTGCAATGACCTGCCGCAGGTTCGCCTTCTCAGACCATGCACGATCCTGCAAGGCGATTGCTTGGGCCGGAGATTGTGTGGAAAGAGTGTAATTAAGTGTATATATATAGTTGGCAAGTATATATATGTGTGTGTACGTAGATCGAAGGATATATCTATTTGATCTATATGGATCCTTTCTGGGTTTCTTGGTTTCTTGGGTCCCCAACCCGAGACTTTTGGTCCAACCCGAGAAATTTCTTGTTCATTGGGCCCAACCCGAGAAATTTCTTGGTTTCTTGGGTCCCCAACCCGAGAATTTTCTTGGTTTCTTGGGCCCAACCCGAGAAATTTCTTGGTTTCTTGGGTCCCCAACCCGAGAATTTTCTTGGCTTTTGGTCCAACCCGAGAATTTTCTTGGTTTCTTGGGTCCAACCCGAGAATTTTCTTGGCTTTTGGTCCAACCCGAGAATTTTCTTGGTTTCTTGGGTCCAACCCGAGAAATTTCTTGGCTTTTTGGTTCAACCTGAGATCAGATCCCGACCATGTATGCCCACGGAGTCCTTGATAGGCTTTGTGGGCTCTTTTAACGACAGCAAAGCTTTCCTGGGATACACAGGAGGTTGGCTCAATTCACCAGCTCAAGTTTTGCACAGTTCCAAGTTAACTTCATATTGAATTGTTGTAAGTAAAGATAGCTGCAAGGCTAGCCAAACTTCTCGAGTCAAGCCGCTTCCTCTCACTGACATTCTTGTGGATCTCATCGATATGACTGGCGTACATCTCAGCCACAGCCTCACCCAGCAATGCTGGGTAGTGCTGAGAATGCTTCAAGTCCTTCCCACCACTCACTCTGCAAATGCCTGATGTATCCATGTACCTGAGCCCGTGTGAACTGAAGTTGTGAGCCCTGGGACTTGAGCGTAAAGGGATTGAGTGAACCCACTAGAGGAATTCAGATGTGTTTTATCGGTTTTATGGTATGCCGAGCCACTTTATCGACATATCTGCGTCCCACCCAGGCTTGTCAGGCAAAGGCAGGTACAACGAGGTGATGAATCTGTAGTTGCTGTAGAAAAAGGACGGCTTTGGACCTAGGACACCACTTCACCCAAACATGGCACCACCCAACACGGGTTAACCTTGTTGCAAGCAGATAGCTTCCACCACCATAGCTGCCAATCCATACAAAGACCTGGGAAAGCACCATAGGGTTGATAGAAGATGGAATGAATAAGCAGGCATATGCTCGTTTTCTTCTATTGCGGGCTAGGCGCTCTAAACACATCGATCTTGGAGCATAGATACTGGAAACATGGGTGGTACTGCATGAGAGACGACGCCGGCTGTTCTATGACGAAAGGGATTCGTAGAAGTCCAAGTATCAGGCAGATGATACAGCATCGAGATACCATGCAATTCCTCGGCCCAGCTAGACGGAGGCTCACTATATGTAACAGACATCCCCATCCAAATAGAGGAAGAAGACAAGTCAGATTGAATCAGGTTGTCATACCCAAACCATACCCCTTACCATAAGCTTATGGTTGTGTCTTTTTTGGGGCAAGTCCCAACATCAATTTGACATAGTGTCAACTAAATGGTGAGACGAGCTGGTCCTTTTTCCACCACTCCGAAGGCTAGCTAGTCCTTCCTGCTGGCATCTCGCCACGACAGCTGGGAGCTTGGCGGATGGCACTTGATCCCCAAAATATTAAATAAGTCAGAGGCGGGCAGCCTACAATGGTGACAACCACTATAGCTGCATGCCTCGTTCCCCCTAAAAGCCTTAGTTGGCTGAGCTGGCGCCGGCCGATGGGTGCGGCAATCCCATGTGCTCGCACACCTTGGCCCACGCTTGGTCAATGTCCTTGATAAAGGAAATCCTTGGATCGCAGGCTATCTAGATCATATGGTTTGGGACGCAGGGGTCATAGTAGAGTTAGTAGACTTGGTGTGTTTAGATGCAACCTTGACTAGCATCTTACCTGTCCAAGCTTCGACTTGGCCGCCTCACCTGAAATCTTGTTACCATCAACATCAGACTTAGCCTTGAGGGCCTGCTGTCGAAGTAAGACTTCCACCCGCGCAGCGCCCTTGTGCCTGGGATCCAACTGAACCATGACACCCCCACTTTGAACAAGTGAACAAACTCATGGACATGGCAATCCAAAAGGGTTCAGAAAATATTCGAGGTAAGAAACACTGTGTATGAGTGCTCACCATGACGTGTTGAAGATGGCCACAGTGCACACGGCAAGGCCCGGATGATGGCGCGATAGCTCTGCGCAAAAGACTCCAAAATTTCGGTTTCATCTTCTACTGTAGGTTCCGGTTCCTCACGTTTTTGCTTCTTCTTAGATTTGGTACTTCCAGTAGACTTCTTTCGCTTGTTACCTACTTCTCCCTCCTCCTGATTCCTATGGCCGCCCTTCGATGTGTCGACGGGCTCAGGATCCAAAGCAACCACTGCTGCTTCATACCCCGGTGGGTCCTGGAAGAAGGCCAGGAGGGAATACAGGTTTGGAGGCACATTCAAGAAAGATCTATTGTTTTGGAGTCTGGAGGTGCACTGCTAAGTTTAGAAGGCTTTGAACCCGAAGGGCCTCTCCAGAAAAGACTGCCAAGGGTGCACGGTCGACCACTTCATCGCGTTCATGACCATGATGGTTCAAAACAGCAACTGCGTTCCAAACTTCACTGCCGCAGTCGCTGGCCTAGGACACTGAAGGGTGCAGCCTCTAGCTATTGGAGTCTAGAGATACTCAACAAGGAAACAAATTTGTTTATTCTGATGGCCAACTGGGCAAACTACGGAATCAGGATCGCGCTCTGGCTCTGGGTTAGACAGGGGTGAAGAAGAACCATCGTACTCCACCACCTGGTGATTGGCCCACCCGTCAGGGATACCGTCTGAAGAAGCACTCAAATCTTTATCGCCATCACCGGGCTCGACATCCCGCCCAGCGCACGGCTTGGTAGGCTCAACCTCCATAGGTGCCATAGCAGTCGGATACTCAGCATTCTTCATCATGTCCTTGAGTCGCTGGACCCAAACAGACCTTGAAGCATGCTTCGAGTTCTGCCACTTCCTGCCAGACATGAGAGACATGGTTGCCAGACATGTACAATATACTATGTATAAGTATGTATATATCGGATATAGATTCCCTATCTATATTTTATTGGTTCCATATTTTTCAGTGAGCCAGTGCACTGCCCATATACAAATACTGCAAATGCAGTTGACCACTCCTTCTCAAACTAGACCACAGAATCTGGCACTTCTTGATGTTGGCCTTCATCATGAAGTCCATGTCCTGCAAGACAGGAACTTTCATTTGGCGACACATTTATTGAAGACGCATGAACCCCCACTATCAATGGGTGTTTGCAGATTTTGGGCTGCTTGCGGCCCAAGGACAAAGTCACCGATAGCCCGAATCGCCAAGCCCTGGAGGCCGGCCAGGGGAAATAGCGGAGCAGAGTGGGCAAGTGACAGCTGGAAAGTTAACACATATGACTCTTATGGCTGGGCCTTGTAGTAGTCATTGAGACTGTCTAAGACAATCATAAGTTCTGCTTGGCTTGGACGGCGGGACTGAAAGACCTCCATCTGCAACATCGAATGGATGCACCAATAGTTTTTGAGCCTCAGAAACAAACGCTCGAGGATTGAAGGTTCCCCTCAACATATTGGGTCTTTCCAGTTTGGCTTACCAGATTTCTTTTCATTAGTCTTTGCTGAGTAGCAACAAACGCTCCTTCACCAGCTGCCTGAAAGAACCAGAGATCAGCTCAGCAGTAGGTTCCTCATTAAGTGCCTTGATGCACTCTCCTTGGACCCTCTTGGGGATGGCTTTGGCCATGTCAACCCCAAGGCACTGCAGTGCCTGCACAAACAACTCGGTTCCACTGTCTGGGTGAACGAACTGCCAGTTCCACGCTTCAGTCGGGTCCCGAACTGTCAACGATTCGGAACTGTCCGATCTCGATGGGCTACGCTCGCGGTCGCACATGGCTGAGGTCGACTAGCTAAAGGAACCCTGTTGAACTGTGAACCAAATTGTCTTGTATTCATGACGCATAGGAAACAGTTTAAACCCTCCACCTGAGCCCTCACCTAATCCCTCCACCAAGCATCGCTTCAGCGACGCATGGAATTGCCACGCGCCCCAAAGGTTGTTCTCGAGAGCGTTGACTCGTGGACCTGAAGGGCGGTGTGGATATCAGCGTTGAGCACGCAATGCACCATGGAAAGGAAGGGTTCAAGGTTCAAGACCACCACTTCGATCTCTAGATTTTTTGGAAGATACGCGCAGGGTTGAGTTGAGACTTTTGGAATTGGACAAGGTTAGACTTTCGAAAGGGCTTGAGTGTTCATCTATCAAGATTTCACTTTCTGACCAATCGCTTGCCACCCTGAGCCCCCTGCCGATTGATCCAGACCCATGTTGAACAAACAGGCGCAGCCCATAGGAAGCCAGGCTTAGCCTAAAGCTTTTGGATTGCGCATGGTCGAGTGTGCATTGCGTGCGCCTTTGTCTCACAAAGCTTGTCTCACTAGCTAGTCGGCGGCGAGTCACAGCGAAGCATAGGCGGGCTGCAAGACCAACCGCGTAGGCGAAGCCAAGACCTCCCATGAAGTCTTCAAACACTGGCCGGTCGTTCACTTCAAAGCTGGCAGAGGCAAATCCCAGCTTCCTGGCAGTGGGTTGAAAGCGCTTGTGATCAATAATATGTATAGGGCACAAGGTTTTGTAGTGTTTTGTTTTCTGCATGGACAATTTCCTCCTATAGGACCCAGACTCTCCCATGTTGCATTTTCTCACTGTCCTGAATCCATTTGTGATGGACTTGCAGCCCGCGAAGAGCTCCACAGAAGTCAAAGCCTGAGCAAAAATGAACCGCAGATATTGGGTGGGACTTCATCGTGTGAAACCCAGTTCACATTGACTGGTTGAGTCTCGGTTGAGTGCTTGGCGGATTGAATCTTTTGGATTTGCCTGCATGAACATTAAGCCGGCAACTCCAAAACTGTTTGGTTGATCTTTTTTCAAACTTACCCTCTTCAATGTTGGAACTGAGATCACAAGAAAAAGAGGGACCCTTTTGGAACCTAAACTCTTCATGGATGAATGACGAGGCGGTGGAACTAGATATAGGAGGGAACCAGAGATTGGAATGTTTGGGTGAACATGGGTGAACCCAGACAAGAGCACCTCCCAATGACCCCAATGTGACAATGTCCAAGTAGCGATGGTGGGAGCAGTCATGCTTTCAAAGACCTCGCTGCAAAGGCATAGCAGGCTATAGGGGAGCCCTGCCATCACCAAAAGGTGGAACCTGAATGACGCACAGACGCACACGCGCAAACGAGACACTTAACATCAACGTTCCCCCACACTCAACAAACACATGACTGCACTTGCACAAGTTCTTAAGTGGAAACAAGTAACAGGCTCGAAAGGTTCTGGTGCCATGAGTCGGATGGACGGACCCGAAAGTGTTTGTGAGCTCCAGGCACGGCCGCTTTCTTAGCTGGTTTCGCTTTAGAGCGGCCCTGTTTCTTCTTTACAGTCTTGACCACATTCAAAGCCATGGCTGCTAAGTTGTCAAGCCCTCACACCCAAAAGGCTTCAGGCGCATCGAACTGAATGATGCACAATTCAACGAAACACTTGCCACTACTAAAGCAAAGTGAACCGTGGTTTCGCTACCAAGACTGCATGCTTTGCACTGCAAAGTGGTAGCGGAGTGGTGGGCACCTCTGTCTGCGACTGGGACCACGCAGCTCTAGCTCGAGCAGCTCCATCGCACTTGCGTGTGGTCATCATGACCCGCGGAAAAAATGCACTTGCTGAAACCTTTGTCTGGCACGCCCGCAAACAAAATGGGTCAACACATGATCACGGAGAGTGCTGGTTTTGAGCGCAAATGAAGTTAACAACAGAACCAGTGTTTGTGGGATGTCTCTGGGTAAAGCGCCCGGTCCATACCTGCCCACTCGCGCAAAGGTTGCGGGAAAACATCACAACACATCTTGCAACACGACAAACAAGCGCAAAACATCTTGCAACATTATTACTACCATCGCATTAGAGTCTATTGCCCATGTGCGCACATGGCCAGTGGTGTGCCTGACCCTTTTGAAAACCAAAACAAATGACTCCCAGCAAAAAAACTTGAAGATTCCTTTAACAACCATTGCATCAATCTGCCTGACAAAGTGCAATGACTGCGTTTTATGTACACAAGATCAGGCATACATCTATGTATACGTATATGATTTCCTCCAACAAGCTTTTTGCAGGCAAGATAAGCCTTCCAAGGCTTATATAACCCAAAGGCTTATCTTATCCTTTGCTTTTGGCCAAGATAAGCTTTGTTGCAGGAAGGCTTATATTACAGCACTCTCGGCTCTCTGGGATGGGTGGACGTGGATAAGTCGTACCACGCTCAGCATCGTGATGACTATGTCCCAAAGATCAAGTCAAGGTTGGTCAGTTGTGGCAACGTTGAAGTCCAAGATGGATTGCGCACAGACGCGCCCACGTCTTATGCAGAGACCCATCACTTGATTGCTGCCTTTGCGGCCTGCTATCGGGTAGAGTGCCATTCTGCTGACATCACGTCAGCGTACTTCCAGGCGGATGCACTCGATTGAGTCATCGTCATGAGGATGCCACGTGGAGGACTCCCAGGACTGGATGATGGCACCCTCTTGCTGATCAGACTTCCGGTTTACGGAACTTGTGACTCGGGGCGCGGATTCTGGAAAAGGCTTCACAAGGAAGCTAAGGACTGTGGATTCGACTCATCACGAGTATTCCAAGCTTTCTATTACCTAAATGTCCTCGAAAGGAATCCCGAAGAAATCAAGGAACACAAGCAGGAAGGAGAGGAGGAGCGCACAGGGATGAAGACAGTGGCAGTGTTGACCACGCACGTAGACGACCTTCTCTATGCTTACCTACCGGAAGGAAAGCAGTACATGGATCAACTGTTGTCACGTTTCGACGTGGGAACCCAAGAATCCGGTTGTTTCAGATATTGCGGCAAGCAATTCACTACAACTCCAGAAGGAATCTGCATCGATGTCGACGACAATAGTCGTACGATCAAACCAATTGCAGTGGAACAAGGTCGAGCGAACACAGACCCAGTGAGTCCTGGCGAACTCAGTCAACTTAGGTCAGTGGTAGGCTCGCTTTCCTGGGTCGCCCGTCATGGGGCGCCCTGACATCCTCTACATGGTTTCCAGACTGCAGTCGGAAATCAAAGGAGCGACTATCCAGACAGTGCGCGACGCTAACAAGTGCGTCGAGTTGACCTTGGCTGGAGTGGAGATTGCGAGACTCCGTTTTCCATATCAGCCCATGGAATGGAGCGAGTTGGGAATACTGAGCGTCTCTGACGCGTCCTTCGCCAACGAGGCGGGGATGAAATCACAGCAGGGCAGATGTCATTTCCTTGCATCCGTCTCCGAGCTCAAGGAGAATGGAAGAGAAAAGTTCCGTGTGTGCCCGTTAGCCTTCTCGTCAACAACGGTGAAACGGGTGTGTCGTGCGACTCTCCAAGCAGAGGCGTAAAGTCTCGAGGCCAGTATGGAGGCCGGAGACAGGTACCGAGCTTTGCTGGTAGAGATGAAAGGTCTCATTGGACACAATACACGAGACTGGGAGGACATCGCAAGACGAAATTGCCCGCAGCTCAGTTTGTCGGACTGCATGTCCTTAGTCAAACATTTGAACTCGGATCTGTTGTCCAAGTGTCAGGACAAGCGTCTTGAGATCGAGATGAGATCTATGCGGCAATCACTCCGTGAGGAGGATGACCGCAAGACATATGTGGTGTACCCCAACGGAGGAGATCGACTGAATTGGATCCACACGAGCTCAATGATCTCGGATTGTTTGACAAAGCGCATGAAACCGGATCTCATGTTGCGCATCTTGAAAGAGAATGCGTACCAAGTGTGCTACAGCCAGAAGAAGAAGACTTGAGTCCCGCGAATTCAAGAAATTTTTCCAAAATATCCATTCTTAGACCATTTCACACCTGAAAGTAGGATGTGTGTGAATCTAAGGTCTTTTTACATGAATGGTGTGACCAGGGTGTGAAATAACCCCTGTGACCGGTGGCCCTTTTACGGATCAAGGGCCCTTGAGCTTAGGCTGACAAAAGTTTGTGCTT
>JAOBYK010348911.1:0-17262 GCA_025434845.1 Phenganax subtilis | reverse complement strand
TCTTACAATTGCCCTTGGGTTTTATAGGTCAAACAAAGCTTTCTTTAAAATGCCAACCTCAGGAAATTAAGGTTGTTCTTGAAGATGAATCTACTATTGATGATGAAGATGTCTTTAGTTCCCTACCTCCCAATACATTCAGAGTCTACATTCAACTCTTAGCAGCAACGATCAACATTTCAGGAAGGAACTCTTACGTTGGGAAGTCCAACTGAACAAGTAAGGTATCTCTAAATATTTTCCTTAATTTTTCCAGATTATTCATTATATTGATATAATAATTGAATGAATACATAAAATGTCAATTCTCTTATTGTACTACTATTTGAAAAATAGGAAATGGCAAGTCCAACCGGAGAAGGGAGTGGCAGTATTGCTGAGAGAGCAAAAATATATAAGAACCCAAAAACAGTTATGAAGCAGCAGTTAATGATGCAGCTGTAAAACTTGCATTGCATGATCCATCTTCATTGTTGGACAGAGGTATGCACATTGATGTGGAAATGTTAGGAATTTAGGATAGAATGCTGTAGATTTGGAGAAGGAAAGTAGTTTTTCATATTGGAAACTTCTACTTCATCCAGAGGAAAGTTAGCACATTGTACGTACATCAATTCCACAACTGCACGTGGTTACGTTCATCTCTAACTTCTTACAATTAGCTAACCTCACATGAATATGCTTCAAAATGGGAAGAGAAATGAAAAAAGTTGCATGCTTTTTCCCCTTCAGGTGAGCTGTATAAACAGGCAAAAGAAAATGTCAGGGAAAGTGGATATAAATTTAAGAAAGGTTATTCTAGATCCAAGAGTACAACTGGTACAAGTGGTAGTTGTAGTGATGAAGGAAAGAAAAGAAGAAAAGTAGGCAAAGACGGAAGGCAATCTGAGATAGCACACATGGAAACCATCTTGTCAAGCATTGCAAACCAAATACAAATCAAAGAAAATAGAATCGAGAAAGCTAAGGTAGTTAAGGTTTTCAAGCTGTGTGACCAGCTGATTGGCGATGTAAGATCTCTTTTGCGAGAAAAACGTGAAAGTGAGAAACAGTTAGCTGCCCTGAAGAAAATGGAGGCAAAGTCGAAGTGGTATCACAAATACAAGTCCTCCAAAAGTAGCGAAACACTCAGTACACCTGCAGCGGAAAAGATAAATCGAAGGTCAGATGTGACTAAAACATTAAAAAATAACAGTAATGATGACACTAGTAAAGATGCAAGTGGCTGTGATGATGATATTGTTCTCCGTCAGCAGCAGCCGAGTACTTCAGCTTCATTGCCTCCTGATATGTTAGATGTTTCAGAAAACAACATTCAAGATCAAGAATTGATTGAAAAAACTAAGGATTCTGAAGAATTTGACTGTGCATCAAGCTGTCATTCTGCTGCTAGGGCTGATATTGTCATAATATCACCTCCATCAAGCCCAACACTTTCAAGCTAACCTTATTAATCAACCCCTCTTCTCTTAGAAGAGGGGATAAGGAACTTGTACATATTTACTTGAAACAACAAAAACGTTGTTTATCTAGTCAGAAAACTCTTCAAGATAATGTTTACACTTCCAGATTTGAAGGGTTTACGCTTTCGGAGTATGCACGTGCCAGATCACTTATTTGTGATAGCAATCACAAAAATTCATGTAGTGCATGTAAAGGAATGATTAGTGTAGCCCAAGAAACTCTCAGCAAGGGATTCATGAAACTTGCAGATGCATTCAAACTATGTAGTCCAAACGTTAAATACAAATCTTTTCACGCATGCCGAAAACTACTACAAATGCCTCTTTCAGTGGTTGGAGCAGGATCTGTTAAAGAGGGAACATTTTGCTTGTACTTATTCGGTAAGCTACGGCCAGAAAACTTGTGCATAATACAAACTCTTATGACAGAAACATGTAAGCACAAAGCAATGCACCAAGAAATGGCAAGAGAAGAAGTCAAGCAACTTTTAAACTTGGCTGAATCAGAAAGTGAGTGAGAACGTTTGAAATATGCTATTGCAAAGTCATCAGGATTCTAAATAGAAAGGCAAAAAGTGTTTACGGTTTTTCCAATTTAATTCAAAAGAGAGTCAGGGTAGAGCAAGCAATGGAACAAGCTTGTGCAATTAAAGATGCAATTGAAAATATTGCAAAAATAAAGGAGAAGGCTGTATTACAGTCATTGGAATTATATGGACCAACTGAAAGTGACGAGAGTGATGAAGAAAACAGTGCGAGTGAGACAGACATTGAAGATACAGAAGATTGTAAGTCAGAGAATGGCTCCAGAAGCAAGATGGAAGGGTTTTCTTCTGATGAGAAAATATCGGACTCTGGCTGCAGCGAAGCTGAAATATGGGCTAAAGGAGTTAAAAGTGTACTAGATGAACAAGGAAAGTTATTAATTAAAAAGAAAAAAGCTTCCATCCCACGTAAATGTGTAAGACAAATGAAGAAAAGGCTGGCTGAAGCACGTTTGATGAAAAGAAGAAGCAAAAAAGTGGGAAAATTAGGAAGTTACTCTTATAAAGCAAATTTGGGATTTGCGAAAATGCCATATACGACAGGATGTTTGTCTAAGGTATATTTTCTGTCTCACGTGCTGTTATCAAAAAAAATGTATTCATCCACTTTGTCAACAAGGTCCACCGTCGGAAGAGTGCAAATGGTATCCAGATGGCCCTCCTTTGTCTTTTATACCTGTTCCTGCTCCAGATCCAGTGCGAAGTTATGGTCGTAGTTATTGCCAAGACTGCAAAGGACAGTGTTCAGGGCATTATCGCAAATTTAATGAACTCTGGGAAGAGTTTTCACTAGGTAATTGTGGCAAAGTCCATCAGGATCCACCTTCAAAAGTTATTTTGGAAGAATTTAATCGTAGCCATGAAATACCGGAAGAAAAAACACTGCTAAAAATTGCAGAGAATGTCCTGTTGCCGCATGATGAGACGGAAATGTGGTTTCAACACCTAAAAACTGTCCACAAAAATCACCTGCATTTCACAAAAATCATCTGCATTTCTTCTCTCAGCAGCAAAGGCTGCTGAGAGAAGAAATGTTAAAAAAAAGATTGAGCAGCAATCTGCTACGGAAAATGGGGGGAAAGGAAAACATCCTAGACAGGCAAAGAAGAAAAAAAAGAGAGGCAGACGAAGAAGAGAACGAGGAATGCGAAGATGAAGAAGACGAAAAAGAAAAGGTTGGTGAAGAAGATGAAGAACAGGACAAGGAAGAAGACAATGCAGAATTATGTGACACTTGCAAGAGAGGTGTGCCTTTGGCTTTGGAAATAGAGTGCGTTGATGCAGATGTGGATTGGATTTGTTGTGACAGATGCACTTCTTGGCACTATATGGTCTGTGTTGGTGTCCTTGTTGCAAGTATACCTTGTTCTTGGCAATGCTTAAACTGTGTTGAATCTTGGGAGTTTTGATAAGTATCTCTCATGCACTCTCGCTATAATTACGTTACAATAATTACGTCACGTATCTCGTTACGATAATTACGTTTCATTGCGTGTCTTACGACACTTACCCTTGCGATAATTACGTCACGTATCCAGTTTAGCCTGGAAGACTCATTTTATTGTATCAAGATGAGAGGTAATCCCAGATCAAAAAAACATTATGATGTAATCATTGAAAGGATCTGTTGCTGTTTATTATGTCTAATTGTTAAAAAACAATGTCTCCAAGTACTTTTGCAGACAATTATTGCCTAGCATAGGTTGATATTTTTCTAGTATTCTTGTTGAGATGCAATGGTTGTTGTTAAAGTTGTTGTTTTGGGATTTGTTTTGTATCATTTAAAATTACAATATACTGTAGTTATTATCTGTTGCATGTTTCTGACCATTGCTACCCAATTCACATTTTTGGTAACTCATATGCATAGTTACTATTGTCCTTATAAGTGATAAGCGTGGACTGGGACTAAGTAAACAAGCAACAAAATTGTTTATGCATATAAATTGGGTGACAGCAAGCATAAATATACAATAGCCAACTAAGTTTTATTTCTGTAAGCATTAAGCAGGTTATTTATTAAAGTTTTTTTACTTTATCATTTATCCCCCTGGGTACGTCTGTTTCAAAACATTTGACCATCTCACAATTCCCTACTAAGGGGCATTTGACCCCAAAATTTCTATTTTTGTCAAATCCCCAGCTTCAGCGCGCACCCTGTCCCCCCCGGGATTAACATTGATAGGTGCATTACTGTACCAGGGCATGAGCAAACTAACCCAATAAGCAAACCCCAATGATAAATTTTGTTTCAGGTTCCATATGTGTGATAGGTTATTGTATCATTTCACTCATTTTAAGTACTGCATTCTGATTGTAGCCCAAGTACTACCTCATGTTGCATAATCTTTACCTTGTAGACACCTCCAGCAAATATTTCAATGGGTACATCTTCTCCGTTGATGTTGATTTTTCCTGCCCTTGACAACTTATTAATGTCATCAAAAATCTTTGAGCATGATATTTTCAAAACATCATAATTTTCATGACCCTTGATGACACCAACTGTGTGATTCCCTACAGGAGGAAAATATCATTAATTGAATATATAGCTAATGAAAATTTTTAAATAATATTTTGTTACATATGCAGGTATACTGAAACTCCTTCAAGATAAACAGTCTATAGAAGAGTAATACCTTTTGCTGACATTACAGTATTCTCAGTATTCAATATCGAAAAGCTGATAATGACAAAATTTGTCAATCTAGTCATCTTTGCTACATCTCCACTGACTTTCACGTTGATCACTGTGTCTCTTAGTTGCTCATTTGACTCCAACTAAATATTACAAGTGGCTAAATGAGTTATGTTAATTTTTTGTAAATTCTTGCCAAATATTTGATGGGCCAATGATCATAAAAAAAAACCAACCTAGCCAACCGATACTTTTTGGACAAAATCTGTTACTCCTACATAATATCATAATCAGGGGGTGTTGGTCCTCAATTTTGCAAACGTAGCGTACAATGTGAAAGGATTTGTTCTTCTTTGCAAGGCCCACCTTATGAAAGGCTACAGGTGTTTCACCCCTGTGCAGACTCAAGCCAATCTGAGTCTGCCATTTTCTCTACTTGTCTGGGCTTGCAAAAAAATCTTGCTTTACTGAATTTAATATTAAACATGGATCCAGGTGCTCAGATCAACATTTAATTCTTTATTTCAGAAACTATAAACTTACCAGTTATTCAATGACTGTGCTTAATTCATCATGGAAATTGAAAGCCGCCCCATTCATCTTCTCAGGTGTCCTTTCTATATAGGCCAGATTATTTAGATTTTCTTTACATGGTTTAAGGAGATATGACCTAGGAAGATCTTCTTCACCAGGACAACAAGTCCGCTCATGGTACGCAGCTTCACCAATGCAAAATTTGTCCATAATAAACAGCATCTGTTGTATGTCTTGCTGTTCTTCATCTTTGAGTTGCTTATATGACTTCAATCCTCTTTCTAACCCAAGAGATAAAGAATGAGCCTTCCCTGAGTCATCTGTCACTTTAATACTGTCTAAACGGAGTCCAAAAGATTCACTGAACCACAGCGATTGCTTAACTCTTGTCATCAAAGTTTGAAGCTTACATTCTTGCTGTCGTTTTCCTACTTCCAAAAACGTATTACCCGTATCCTCAAATCGTTGTTGGGGGGGGAATTTTCTCAATTATGTTGTACAGGCTGTTGTTCTCAGTTTTAAGTTTGTCAATGTCAACAGTAACCTTTTCCAATTTTTTTTCGATTTGATCTACTTGTGCTGATGCTTCTTTAAATTTAATGCCTAATATTTTATTTTCACTAGTAATTGATACATTTTCACTTCGAAGCTGTGACACTTCCCTTTGGAGATCGTTTACTAAGGCAACAGTACCGAGTTCGCTATGACGAACAGCAACACTCTTTACTTTTAAAAGTAGATTTTGGTGACTTCCGTGTTTTCCAATAAGCTGTTTTGATACTTTCTGGCAATGTATTTGCAGGCACTTCTCGATTCGCGAACATGTCTCCTGAATCTTCAATGCATACTGTTTGCCAATAAATACGTTCAGGATTTGTACTTATGTGTAGTCAAACAATGTTGTTCGCTTAACACAGTGCTAAGAGTTTAGTTGTTCGAACGGAATGTGAAGAGTGAAAGCTATTTTTTCTGGAACAACATCGTGCCTTTCCGTTAAGTTTGGGCAATGCTGTCTATCAACAACTATTTCTCTTTTAAATTTTGTGTTTGAAAAGACAACCAGAGGGTTATCCATAAATTTGCATCAGAAAATTCGCATTAAATTTGTGTGCCAAAGAAATATTTCAATTTCCCGCCGGAGCGCATGAGCAGTATTTACCATAGCAACAGACAGGAAGTAAATATTCAAATGGGTTGTACGCTGGGCAGTTACACTGCTGTCTCTCGAAGTGTATTGCATGAGAGAGCGCATTTTCTGAGCTTTATTTTGATGTATTGCTTGATGATTTTTGACAAATATAATGCTGGATTCTTTGTATTCAATGACAAGATGCTAGAGCATCAGCCTCCAAACATCCTCTCTTGAAGTATTTCTGTCAAGGAGTTCAAGACGTCACATTTTAAGGCAATAAATGGACCTGTCCAATGATGTGTATTTTAGCAACTGGAATTGGTATTGTGTAGTGCATCATTCCAACTTTCCAGTATAAACGGCACAATTCAAAAAGAAAAGTTGATTAACTTGCTCATGGCTTATCAATATCTTGAAATACGGGATATTCATGCAACTTTTAAAAGCTTGTATGACAATCGTATGTATGTGTAAGGTTCTCGCTTGGTTTGGACCTGTCTAATTGTCAAAATAATCTCTCAAATATAATTCTATGTGACTGTGTGGGCTTCTAAAATTATGGCCCGGTGGCACATTTTTAAATTCTGTCGTAGATAGACTATTAATGCAGTTTTTGCAAACTGTTATTAATAATTATATACAAATGTCAGGCACCATATTTTGCTGTTCGTGCGCTTGCGCAATATAGCACGTCGCAAATTTCTGGCCATGACATGATGATGTTATTGAGTTCTTAAGTAACCACAACTGTTTTACTGCTTTTCATAAAGATAACATTGAAAGTGTCATCTGGCAGTTGGCACATCAGGAGATTATCCAAAAACCTCATTAGATAGCCAACTGCTGGATGTCTATAATATCGTTACCAAAAAGATATCCAACCTTTGAGTCTCCTGAAAGATTGGTTAACTTTTGCATTGAAAAAAAGGCCTAGTGAGTCATTAAGATTCTTAATGCTAATTCTTCTAATGAAGCTGAAAGAGCATGTTTTGACCATCTGAAAAGGTTTATCAGATCAATTGAAGGAAATATCGCTTGTTTTTTGCAGTTTACAACTGGCAGTAATATGCTAGTAATTGATAACATAACTGTTTCATTTATTAAGTTAGAAGGGTTTAATAGAAGACCTATTGCACACACTTGCTCACCTGAGCTTGAGATTCCTAGCATGTATCAGACTTACAACGACCTGGCAGAGGATTTCTCAAATTCGTAGAGTGACAAAGCTGCATGGCAATTTGACATTGTTTAGACATACTGCTTGTGAGATTAATGAACTTTCCAGTGTTCAGAGTTCTTAGTTGCATTTACATTATTTAAAGTTGTAGAATAACTATATAGACATTGATATTAACAGTTTCAGTTATTTGGGTTATATTTTCACGAAAACATTAACTGGTGTTTAAACATTCTTGTAAAACATTTAATAAATTGGGAAACTTTATATTATTGTATTAAAATCTTATATAAATATTGCATTTCTACTGCTGTTAATATCGTTAACTGGTACGTATTAGATATTTTCAAGTATTTCTACTATCTTAAAACAAAAATTGATGCCAAAATACCCATCATTGGCCAAGGAATCTGGTACGGTGTTTTCGATCAGATCCCATTGTTTATCAGAGAGAACAAGGAAACATTCTGGAACAATAATACTATTATGAATTTCAATATCAGGAACATCTCTATCATAATGAACGCCATACGAGGAAAAATCATTTATTAGAACGTCTCCCTGATTGCGAATAATTTGCAAGTACCATAGTGCCATTGGTGACCTATGACCAGCAGTGCTAACTCCATGATGGTTCCATTGCTGCTCAAAGTTTCTCAATGAGGCATTTATTCTGGGCAGTTATACAATCTTCAGTGATAGTAAATTGGTTTCGTTGTCCACATCCTGAATTCCACTATTTTCTATAGTGATAAATAAGTGTTTGTAGAGGGCACCCACCACCCTATTTACGTCTTGCCATAACCGCTTGATGCCAGGCAGTGTGCATACTGCGACTGCAAAGTATCTTGGTTCCTGATTTTAGGCAGAAGTTGATTTCCTTAGGAAATTTATTTTTATATCATGGTAAGTCAGTGTATACTTATTTTATTCACTAACTCACACATTTTATTTTAATTTTTACTTCTGTGATTTAATATATGATTATCAACTATTGATTACCCCAATGTGTAATGGTTTATACACTTTGTAGATCTGGAATTGAGATCAATAAAATGGGCTATATTTTGGCACCGTAATGCTTTCACTTCACATCATTATCTTTACTCTTTGATATATGCTTTTCTGTATGCCCAATTGCCATAGTGAAACTTCATACCTGCAGAAGGAATGTTGTTTTTTATAAAAAATTTAAAGCACTCTTTGGCACCCTTCTATATTGTTATTATTTTTGACTTTGATAATGAACGACTTCTACGCTGAAGACGTGAATGCCACACAAAATACGCTAAAATGTTCCATAGCGCCTGAAGGCGATACAGCGGGAAAATCAAAAGCAAAACTGCCTGCCAAATCTACAAATAAAGTGAAGAAATCTCTATTCGGTAATGATAATTCCAATAAAGGGCCAGGAAGTAGGTCAAGCTGGTCGAATGATGAAATAAAGGCTCTCATACAGTATATTTGTCTTTATTGGCCACAAGCATGGAATGACAAATGGCGGGTTACCAAAGACAAGAAATTTTGGGAAAGTTGCTCGCAAGCCATCAACAGTATCTGCAATTCCAATTGAACAGGTAGATGTATTATTTACAGCTTCAGTTTGTATTTACATTTTTCGTTTCATTTGACAAAATTTTGTAGACAATTCCATGGCATATGTTCACCTCTAAAATATTTGTTTCTTACATAATAGGTTCTTTTATAGTTCGATTTTATTTTTTTAGTTTTGTTGAATATTATTGGTTTTTTGATATTACTAGCCTCTATAACATGCAATGTTCTAATGAACGTTTTATATTTCAGGTTTTTCATGTAGAACTAAAGTAACAAATCGCCTTTGCAAGCAGTACGAAACCCTCTCTGGAGCTGAAGAGGATTTAAGATATTGATTATGTACTCACTGATGACATTCTAGTAAAAAGTAAGGAAAGCGCACCATTGTCAAAGGCACAAAGAATGTTCCACCTGGAGTTTCTATCACCTTTTCCCAATGTTCTCCAGTTAGGCAAGTAGAAAGTAATGGTGGAGACTCAGTGCAAAATCTCTCGCAGTCATTCAAGTGTTCAATGTCAGCAAGACTGAAGAAGCAACTTATACATCATCTTTTCAAACTTTATGTCATTAACATGTCAGGAAATGAATTTTACTCATTTGTAGAGCATGACTTTTTGGAGATTAGTTTAAATGCAATGAGTACCTTGTGAAGAGCGAATAAATCTAATTTATTGTTCTTACTGTCCAAATGTTTCTGTTCAAGCAACCCGGATGTTCAACCAAGAATGCCATTAGACAGAATGCCATTTGAACTTATTGATTCCAACATTTGCTTTTTTGCAAGCGATGCCATTCAAACTGTTCATGCGAAAAAAAACATTATGCAAGTTGGATTGAAACCATGTTTTTCCATTTTGGCCATAAATTGTTGAGCTTGTTTAGAGGTCCAGCATGGCAGTATGAAACCCACAATGGAACAAAACCTTCAGATGAGATGTGTGAAGATATTCATGTTCTTGATATCCCTCCAAGTAATAATGCTGATTTAGAGCCCCCAGCACAAACTTATGAATCCTCTTGTATTTTTGATGAAAATAGTATATCAAATCCCTCAACCATGGAAGTTCAAATCCCAGTTTCAACCACCAACATACTTGAATATGCTATGCTTGAAAGTGGCATCCAAGCTAATACTGTGGATGAAGAGGAATTGTATTCTCATAATTTACAACTCAACCAGTAATCAAATGATGAAGAAGCAAACCCAGGTCAAGAAACTTCAGGAAGTAGCAAGTCAAACCTGCTTGATTCATCAGTTGCTGACAAACCTGACCATAGAGACAGTGTCTCACTTGTGGACACATTTGACACCCCATGAAACTGAAGAAATTGTGGATGATAATGTATCATCAAGGCAAATGGAGCAACATCACCATATAATACCAAAAGCATGTGCTCTTCGAAAGTGTAATATTGGATTGTATGATCCAATGAAGGTATGTTCTATAAATCAAGACATTAGGTGTACAATAACAGAGGGCGGCTTTGCTTTAGAATGAATTTAACCCTTTTCATTTCATTGTGTAGATCACAGGTCTTGATAGAAAAGTTTTGTGCACAAACAAATATACTGTATTAAACACTAACAATGCTATTGATTTGACTAGTACGGTCAACTCACATTTAAAAACTGGAAAAGATACCTTGATAATTGCTAATGCACATGCATAATACTAATCTATGCTTATGTTGAACATTTCTTCTACAGAGTAAAACAAATGTTGCCTGTTAAGGAGTAAGGCAAATTCAGAAGAGTATTGTCTCATCAGGATTCACAAGGAATGCCAACATACAAGTAAGTTGGAAAGTATTCCTTTAGTAAATAAGACTTAATTTTACCTCATTAAATAAAGTTTATTATACAAGAAGCATCCAAGTGTTATTCATTATACTTCAAGCAAATCATTTATTTGTACTTTATTGATTTGAAGTTGATTAATTCCAGGTTGAAGCCTTTAAAAATGCAAAAAGAAGTTGTCCAGATGAAAGGTGTTGGCTTAAACCTGATGCCTGTGACATAAGAAAAGGTCTTCGGGAGAGTGTGACTGGAAATTGGGCTGGTGATGAAGATCTTGGTGATAAAATCTTGGAAGAACTCTTTCCTGAATACATAGAGAGGTGCACATTTATCAAAAAATTAGAGATCAGAGATGATGATGGTAAGGCAAAAGATAAGTGTGATATTCTGCTGGCATCGTTACAAAAAGATGGCAAGTTTCTAACTGAGGGCGAGAAAGACGCAAGAACTGCATAAGAGAAGGCATTGGAAAGAACAAATTTGTCAGAAAATTCTATGATGGAGTGAGTTGTCAAGGGAACACATTGGCTTTGTGGAGCTGCATAAGACACTAACGAAAGTTCCGGAGACGTTGTCATTTATCACAACGCATATAATCCTTGGTGATGACTCAACAGTAAAGAAAATCTTAGCAGATTTTAAGAAGGAACTTTGTATCTTTCTCAAAGGTGTTTGTAGCAAGAGATGAACTGCTGCAAGTCATCTTATGGCATTTATGATATCTGATGAAAGACAAGTCCAAACCATATGCAATACCAGTGAGATTCTTACCTTATCAAATCATAAGTGATGGGAAACTGCAAAAGTTGGAAGAATATTTGGAAAGTAAAATGAAGACGTTTGGCACAGTTACTGTTGGTATGTCTAAAAGATTGTAAATAAATATCATGGGTTAATATACATGAGTATTACAACCAGCTGTCTTGGCTAGTGTGGCCAACTAGTCATGTGTTTGCTAGGTGTGAATAAGAAAATATGGGTATCTTATAATCATAAATATAACTTGCGGAGAACCCTCTTTCCATTTGTTCACAATCCCCACCCATGGATTCAAGGCAAGTTCATTTTACATGCAACAAAATGTATATAGAACTTTTAAAGCACAACAAACATTTCTGTTTTAACATAACTTTCTCGTAATTACATCACAAGTACAAAGTAGGAGAACTAGGAACTGGGTTTGTAATAGCTACTCAGCCTCACTGATGTGTAGTTGCAATGTACTGTAATTACTGAAGAGGACTATAATATTTCTATTTTTTTATTCTAAATGTTTATTAGGAAAGAAACAACAACAGAGATAATGAAGTCAATTATGGCAATATATTTGTGCCCGTTCAAAATAAGACATCTTTCAAAACTAGAAAATGATCTGGCTAACTTCACTAAATTCCTCTATCAGCCTGCAGGAGATCATGAGATTGGTGAATGTGTTCACCAGAGGGAGGACCACAACCATCTTCTCAAAAGAATAATTGTTAGCCTCCGAGAGGGAAACATTCCAGGAATAGATCTAAGATTTATGCAAGTGTTGTGTACTTCAACTGCGCGCCATGTTTCTTTTTATTCCCTGACCGCTAACAGTAACTGAATACATAACATCCCCCCTTCCCTCTTTACAGTGTATAACTAAACAGAGTCAAATTGAATGTTTAAACTACAAGTTTCTATAAGTTCGTTATAAAATGAAGTTCTATTCGTTATACGTCAATCGCACTAAATGTCTAACTTTACTGGTTTTTTGCTGACTCTTCCACTTCGTGTGAGGTAGTGTCTCTCCTGAGTTTCTGTGTTCTCTGATACTGATCTTTGCATGGGTGCTGCTTGCTTACCTAACGCCATAGGAGTTGTTGTTTCCAATGGTAGATGATGAATCGGTGGTGTGACGACAGGGTTTGGGTTAGTAAGGGATTTTTTGTCCTTCCCTTCTTCCTCGGCTAGCAAGTCATCGTCGTTTTCTGATTCCGCTGTTGATCTTCCCGAGTCCAATCTCAGGGCTACTCGGTTGCGTCTAATAAGTTGTTGGTTTCCTGTATCCACAATATACGATCGAGGTGATGAATGATGGTCCACCACAGTTGCTCGCCTCCATAGCTTTGACCCCGGTTCTGGTCGAATTCTTACAAGCTCACCAGGTTTTAGGGGGACTAGTTTTTTCGTGCCTTTATGATCGTAGTAATAGGCTTGCTTTTCCTTTCTATGGAGCATCGGTCTCTTGACATCATTCATGTTATTTGCTTCCGGCTCTAACAAACTGCGTGATATCGGGAGATTAGTTCTCAATCTTCTTCCCATACATAGCTGCGATGGTGACAGATCGATACCCGGAAGTGGCGTTGTTCGATAGACCAGTAGGGCCTTGTGCTTGTCATCGTTTTTCCTCCATAATGATTTAACAATCTTCACTGCTGATTCAGCTTCTCCGTTCACTTTCGGATGTTTTGGACTTATTAACACGTGTTCAAAGTTGTAGACTTTTGCAAAATTCATGAATTCTGTACTTGTGTATTTTGTTCCGCAATCTGTCGTCAGTCTTTCTGGTATTCCATGTCTTTCAAAGTGTTCCTTCAGGGCTTCAATTGTGCTACAGGCTGAGAGGTCTTTGAGCTCTGTGACTTCAATGTACTTAGAGTAGTAATCAACAGACAATACGGAGTTTTTGTCCTTGAAGGTAAATCTGTCAGATGCTGCTTCAGCCCATGGATAATCGAGAGTTTTACTCGGAATCATTGGTTCTTTCTGTTGTGCCCTGCATAGTCTTGACATATGCTGCAGTGTTTTACTTTTTCTTCAACTTGGGAGCTCATACCTGGCCAGTACAGTGCTTCTCGTGCTCTCTGCTTGGACTTTGCAATTCCTTGGTGCGTTTCATGGACTAATTCTATCATTTCTTGTTGCATCGATGGCGGTATTACGATTCTCATTCCTCGATAAATTACCCCATCGCATACAGCCAATTCATCCCGGTTGTTCCAATATGGCTTAACCTTGTGGGGCACTTGTTGCTTTGCAGCAGGCCATCCCACCTGGATTACAGAATACAGTTTGTGTAGTTCATTAGCTGTTCTTTGTTGGAGTTCCTGATACTTGTCTTGAGTTACAGATATTCTCTTGAGCATGTTGACTTAAAACTCTTTTCTCTTTGGTGGCACATCATCAAGGCTTGCTCTGCTGAGTGTGTCTGCAATGACTTGTTTCTTGCCCGGAGGGTATTCAACTTTCAGGTCATATCCTTTGATTTTCAACATCATGGTCTGCAATCTCAAGGGTGCTGACAGCAACGGTTTGGTCAGGATGGTCTCCAATGGCTTGTGATCAGTTTGTACTATGGTTTCCTTTCCCAGGATGTATTCTCTGAACTTCTCTGTGCTGAACACAATCACCAACATTTCTTTCTCCATCGGTGACCAATTTAATTCCGACATGCGAAGCTTTCGGGATGCATAGGCTATGGGTTTTCTTTCTTGTAGAAGTACAGCACCGACTCCTTCTTGCTGGCATCACACTGTATCGTACCATCTTTTTTGACATCATAATAGGCTAGTATAGGGGCTGTGCAGCATAGCTCTTTGATGCGTTGAAATGCTTCTTCTTGCGGTTTGTCCCAGTGAAAAATTGTATCTTTTTTTGTTAGGTGACGCAGTGGCTCTTCTGCTTCAGCCAAGTGTGGTAGAAACTTGGCTAAGTATTGCACTGATCCCAGAAAGCGGCGAACATCATCTCTGTTCTCAGGAGCTGGCATATCTTTCATCGCTTCCACTTTCTTGGGATCTGGTTTAAGTCCATGCTCCGATATCAGATGCCCCACGTACTGCACTTCCTTTTTCCTGATCTTTACCTTGTCGAAGTTTAACTTCAAGTTATAGCTCTGAGCTCAATTGAAGACTTCTCGTAAGACGGCATCATGATGTGCAACATCCCGACCAGCTACAAGTATATCATCCATTATAGCATGTGCATACTCTATTCCTTCCAGCATGTCGTCCATTGCTCTCTGGTACATTTCTGGTGCACATTTGATGCCAAACGGTAGCTTTAACCAACGGTATCGGCCTAATGGTGTGTTCATCGTGGTGAGGAGACTTGATTCATAATCGATTTTCATTTGTAGATAACCACTCTTGGCATCTAATACTGAGAACACTTTGGCTTTGGGAATTTTTTCGGTAATTTCTTCCACCATTGGGATAGGGTAATGTTCTCTCTTTATAGCCTTGTTCAAGTCTGATGGGTCTATGCAGATGCGGATCTTCTCTCCATTCTTTGCCACAACCATGGAGTTAACCCAATCTGTCGGTTGGGTTACTTTTGCCAGATGCCCTTCTTTTTCCATTTCTTTTAGTTTGCTGGTAATATTTGGAAGGAGTGCTGCAGGTTGCCTTCTTGGACCATGAACCACTGGGGTTACTTTAGGATCGACTTTAATGGTGTGTGTCCCCGGCATTGATCCTGTAGTCTTTTCCAACTCTGGGTGTTGGGCAAGAAGCTCTTTGAAGCTGTGGTCGATTTCATGTACTCGCCTTATCAGGTTTAGGGCTTTGCATACTTTTCCCGATAGGATTGGATTCTCCACCTTGTCAACCACAAAATATCTCACCTTGACTTCTTTCTCTTTGTGTTTCACTTTCAGCATGGCACATCCTCTGGGCTTAATCTGGTGTTGGCTATAAGACACCAGTCTCTTGTTTGTTTTCTTGATCTGAGTATCTGGAGCTACACTTCACAACTGCTTTGTGGTTATGACACTCGCTTGGGCATCTGTGTCGAGCTGGCACTGCAGTATTCCTTGATCGACTTGCACTACCTCCCACCATTCATTGTCTTTTGATGGACGAGCTTCATTGTTGACTCCATAAATCTTCAGGCTTTTGACATGCAGTAAATGTAAATCTTTAGCTTGCTGGTAGTCGTCATCAGAACTATCTGTTTCTTCACTGGAGTGCAACTCTTTTTGCATGCCATGTATCTCTTTTCTGCCCCCTCTGCACACTTTGCCAAAGTGTCCGATCCTTCCACAATTACGGCAGGATTGGTTCTTTGCTGGACATTTTTCTTGTGGTTTATGACTATTGTAACCACACCTTGGACACTTTAGAGAACCTGATGATTCTTGGTCGCTTGATTTGCATGTTTTTGGATTCCCTTGGTTCCTACCTCTGGGGAATCTGTTGGGCTTTGTAGATACCCCATGCACCAACACATTAGGATCCTCACCTGTGATTGCTAGCATTCCATCCTTGGTAGCCTCAAATAATCTCCCTATGTTTATAGCTGTTTCCAGTGTTAGGTTTTTGCTCTTTTCCAAACAACGTTGTTTCACTCTTTCATCTAAAGATTTACAAGCTATAGCATTCCTGATTAGCTTGTCTGTCTCTTTAATATCCAAGCCACGCGCTAATAGTTTCAAGTCCGTTACAAAATCGTCGAATGTCTCTCCTTGATTTTGACGCCTTCTGTCAAACTGAACGGCTGCCATAATAGGATTTTTTTCAATGCCAATTGTTCCTTGAACTTTGCTGCGACTTTATCCAGGATGTCTTTTTCACTGACTTGTTCTACATTGTCGCCTGTTCCCACTTGAATTGTATCCCAATGAAATGTAAGGTACATTTCGCAGCCTTTATCTCCCACAAAACTCATAAGATTGCAAATTTTTTCCTTCTCTGTACACTTGCTTAATGGACCTCCAAACGCGAACTCGCAATGTTGATAAAATCGCTCCCATTCTTTATCGAGATCCTTCGCTTGCCAGTTCATCGTGGGCCAGTTGTAGGAGTTCGAATATCCCTCGGCCATTTTCTTTGCTCTTTGTTCACGCAGTTCGCTTTCAAGGATTAAAATAAAACAAAATCCCATTTCCTGACACCATGTTGTGTACTTCAACTGCGCGCCATGTTTCTTTTTATTCCCTGACCGCTAACCGTAACTGAATACATAACAGCAAGATGCACTTCATGATCCATTGACAGCCTTAACATATGAAGCGCTTACTGGAAAGAATAAACAGTCAGTGCCAGATTGTGAAAGGATTATTTTGTTGTGAGTGATCTCTTTTATGGAAAGGAATGGATACTTATGTAATAGTTGGGTACCGACTATCTTACAAAATTGGCATCGTGCAGTGGATGGAAGAGGTCTTCCTAGTCAGACACGTGTAACCTATCTTCAAGACATGAAGAGCTGGTTACTAGATTATTGAATGCCATGGCACAAAACCATTCAAGATTATTCTACAATAGATGTGAACAGGTCAGTTGAAGTTTTTGTAGTGGTTTGCATATGTTGTGATGTTACTTGGATAGTATTTTAAACAAGATTGCCAATGCAATGCGTGCTGTAACTTAAAGGGGAAGTCAGAGTTCAGAACAAGTTGGGCTCAAATGAAAGATTATATGTTGCTTATATCCCACATGAAGTT
>JAOBYK010348800.1:0-17264 GCA_025434845.1 Phenganax subtilis | reverse complement strand
CTTCTCAAAGTTGTCCCGACCTTCCCACTTTGGTAAAACAGATGGAAAAGAAAGTGGACAAATCAGATCAGTTTTTTATTGTGGTCCGACGTGGCGCACCATCGCTGAGGTAATTGTCTCTATGGCAGCGAGCGTGTAAAAAGTCATCTACGCATATGCAGCTACGTGTCAAATATATGGGAGAAAACGGGGTTGACACAGGGGCAATGTCAAGAGAGTTTTTGTCAGATGCAGTATCATAAATGGGTCCTGCCGTGTTTCCAAATGGAGTACCAATTGATTCAATGTACAACATTGAAAATGGCAATTTCCGTCTTGTGGTGAAATAACAGCAACTTCCATTATTCAAGGCGGACCACCCCCATGTTTCTTGAATGAAAGTGCATACGACATTCTTGTTAAGCCTGACATTGACATAACTAATTTAGATCTGGAGAAACATTTTACTGCGAGTGATCAGAAGCTGCTTGAAAGCATCAAAGAAGATGTTACTACACACAAAGATTTGATAATTGAGAATGGGTACACGGGATGCATTGACAACGCCCACAAAGATGATATTGTCGAGACTGTGATGGTGAGCATGATTAGTAGAAGATTACTTTATTTAAAAGAGTTCGCATGAAAGCAGGAAGGTTGATGCAGATTACATATATTCTTTATTCAGTCTTGAATATTCAGATGATGGCACATCCAGACTGGCCCTTGAGAATGCCATTATGGATCACTTCCTAGACTTTTTAATTGCGCTCGAAGATGAATCCATTAGTGGATACGCTGAAGCACTAGCATGGAAGAGCAATGATCCGACAGAACAAGTCTCTGACCGTACAGACATAGCCGAAGAGAATTCCCAGTTTAAAATGGCTGACGTAACTCCTGGCGGGATCCTTGGATGGCTCACGGGACAACGACACGTACCTTTGAATGGTGAAAATCTTGCAATTATTGTAAAATTTGATCACGAGTGTTTGGTTAGAAACCCTAACCATACCATTTGCTTTCCTACTGTTGGAGTATGTGGCAGGGTATTAACATTGCCTGTGGCCCACATGCAGAAGAGTGCTGAATTCAGAGATGTTTTCCTACTTGCAATAGGCAAAGGTGGTGCTTTTGCTACTCCTTAGCATACTTTCATATACATTTGCCAGAACAGATATTTCAAGGTCTAAAATGAGAAAAGAGATCCTTTAAAAATTGATATTTATCGTTTTTACTGTTAATCAGATTCATGTAACTTTAGATTTGCCACTACTATTTATGTTTTCAGATAAATTAAGTCAATTTGTGAATACATTTGTAGCTGCATACTTGACACATGAGACAAAAAAATTTACCCTATACTATTCACCATATATACAAACAAAAACTAAAGTAATCAGTTCTTTTACATTATAATTTACCTAAACCACTTTCTTGTTAAAACATTGAACGAGAGCAATGTTATACTTTATGCAAATTATATAAGTTATATATTTACAATGTTTAAATGGTGTATTTTGAGTTTACGGAGCAATTGCATGATTTTTTAAAATATTGAATAACTCTAAACCTTCTCTCCAATCTTGTGGGTGGTGTAAACCACATTCATCCATTATATATGTGAAGTATGCCTCATAGTCATTTGCTTCCTCTTCAGGGTTGGGATAAATTGCCAAAATGTGTTGGAGCTGTTGAGCGTTGACAGGTTGTAAGAAATCTTGTTCATTGTGCCTTTCAGGAAGGTGATATAATTCATCTGGTCTACCCGGTACAGTTCCATGCCTTGATCGTCGAATATATTGCGTATTCTAGTGGTCTTTAATCTGGTCCGGATCTTGCTGAATTAGGCTAGCAAAACAGAACCACAAACATTCCATTTCAAGATCATTACCGGTTGTGAGCACTTCACGTTCAATTAAGTCTTGAAAAAAGTTCATCCACCAGTTTGCTCGGCTTCTCCTGAAATAGGACCACAATCCTTCAAGTCTCTGATTATGTTGGGATGTACCATAAATGTGCAGTTGATCATTACCTGTGAAATAGCAAATTGCAGCTGCAACTAGTCCATTTTCTGTTCCATAATCTGTTCTCATTTTTGTGGAGCACCCATTATACATATTGACAGTATCCAAAAAGAATTTCAATAAAACGCACGGGTTATTGTTTGAACATGATAACTGCAACCATAACATTTTACGGCTAAAACCATCAATACACCCGTGGATGGGAAATCCATATGGTTTTAGTTTATCGTAGCCGTCTAAGTGCCAACAATAGTTTGGCCCTGGGTTAACATAAGCCCTTCTTTTTAGATGATGAGCTTGTCTCGTTTGAGAACCTTCAGGATCTAATTCTTTCAATAAATGTTCAACTTTTTGTTGGGGTACCATAAATCCTTCTTGACGAAGAGTGTGCCACATAGCCCGATAACCAGACATACCGCCTGGGCCGTCTATTTCCTGTTGAATTCGCGCTCGTACTTATTCTTCATTGAAGTCTATCAACTTTCTATGGAGACCAAGCGTATTTAATCGGTTCTTCAGAGTTCTCACAGACATGGAAATTCCATGAAACTTGGACAAAAACTCTACGATCACGTTGTATTCATATCCCTGTTTAAAATAATACTTCAAAGCGACGGTCTCATTTGAAAGTTGTGCACCACAAGAACAACAGAAATTGTCATTTAGCACCACTTCTGCTTCGCAAGTATCACAATTCGCCATGTCATGTTTGAAACTCAGTGAGAATTACGAATTGTACTGTTACACAAAATATTGGTTATGTATGTAACTTATGTTATGAAGTTTATCAATATCATCAAAAGCTATGACAAAACTGCTGACAAGGTGATATGAATGATTTTTAATTTGGTTGGTTCAATGAATTCAGTGTGGTAAATTTCAATTCGGTGTGATAAATTTTAATTCGGTGTGACGAAGTTTAATTCGGTGTGACGAATTTTATTTCGGTGTGATGAATATATATTCGATGTTTCTAGAAATACTTGGTGTTCCGTATAATATTAGATGTTGCACTTGTGGGCCACCATACAAAAAAGATTTAATTTTTTTTTCAAAACGGACAGAAAATTTTTCGAAAAAGCAAAAGATCACACGTTCTCTCGTTGTCCGTAACTCTTAAGGCAAACCATCAAATGATATTACTTATTTTCCATTATGCAAAATATCGTCACAAAATAAAAACTCTACTTGCACAAAGATATTGAATAAAACGGTCGCTTCTCAAGAACCAATTTGTCACCTTTTTTTCACCTGCCACACGTTTATCATCATAAACTCATACCAATGATTCAATGGACTTATTTCGAATAAAATCGAGAAAACAAATCTTAAATAAACTTTGCTCCAAGAAAACAGGATGATGGTTTGATAGTTCAAAATGCATCATCTTCAGAAAATGACTATCTGCCATGGAAAACAATGGTCCGAAAACGAATTAATTGAAACAAAAAGTGAAATAACAATATGTCATGCAAAAAATTAAAAAAAAAAAAACGAACGAAATAATCTAATGAATATAACGGAAAAAAACAAAAACTTGAAAATTCCACCAGTCATACTCCAAAAAAAAAACAATAGGCAAAAAACAAAAATTCCAAAATTCCATTGCAAAAAACAGTGGATTAAGGAGTTGGAAACTGCTTTAAAAAAAAATAAGAAGAGTTATGTCCAAAAAAAAACAAAACGCAGGACATACGAAAACAAAGAATATAAAAAGTAGCAAAAAGAAAAAAAAACTACGCTGAAGTGTTGTACACAGAGTTTTAAAGCCAAAAAATGAGTTAAGATTTTATACACAGAGATCTAAAACCATCAAATGGAGATCGTAATGTTGAGATAGTAACCAGAAAAAAATAATTCTGTTACAAGACAGTGAATCAAAGGGTTGGAAAACTGCTTTAGGAAAAAAATAAAAAAACTAAAAAATGCACAAGCTACAAAAACAAAGAATTTAAAAAAGTAGTTAGAAGAAATTTAAAACCAAAAATTGAATTGAATTTCACACCAAGACACAAAACCACCGAATCCAGATGCTATAAAACCACGTATGTGACAAACAAAAGCATTCAAATGTTGTAAACCATGTGACAAACGTAAGCAAATCACGAAAGTATTGATAACATGTGGAATAGTAGGGATAACAAAAAAGCATTATCCAAGAAAAAATGCATGAGATTTCCTCAGTTCTGAATTTCAAAAAGAGAAAAAAAAACCTGCATAGTGTGAATAAAAATCACAAAATCTGTAAAGATAACAATAAACATGTTATACAAAAAATAAACTTGTACAAGTACACCAAAACCAAGAAACCTTTTAAAATAATAACAAACACATTTCAAACCCACTTTGCACTGTTTAAAAGTAAACGTGTCATTGCCGTGCATATAAATTGGCAAGTTTAAGCTCATCTAACCCCATCAAAAAACCCTGGAAAGAGCGTGATCGTTGTGTATAGACAACGTACAAGCTGGTAAATCGAATAAACAATTTTAAAAATAACAACGCATTTTTGTTTAAAACGAAATGACAGAGGAATTAGAAAAAAAAAGTTAACAAACAAAATTTCACGTCAAAAAAAAGAGATGCAATCCATCAAAGACCTTCTAAAATAAAAAAAAACATGCAACCGCCAAAGAAGTTCTACACAAAAATCCACAAAATAGCCATCTTCAACAGAAAAATACATCATGAAAATAAACGCAAACGAGTTTACGAAAACGAAAATACATACAAAAACCTTTTGTGATCTTGTAACGAATAACTCCAAAGCAACCAAAAAAGAATTTTAGGGTAATTTCATAGTCACTTACTTTTTAAAAATACACACTGTGTTAAAAAACCAAACAAAATTGAAAAAACTCCTACGGACACGAATAAGTCTCCACAAGCAAATTAGACAATAAAAAAAGGAAAAGCATATTATTCTGTCACACAATTAAAAAAAATATTCAATTCATGCATTAAACAAAAAAAACAAAACAAAATACTTTTTTGGAAAAAACCAGAAAAAACTAAGATCACAAAAAAACCAGGTGAAATGAAAGAAAAGGAAACCGTTTCATCAAAACACCTTAATAAATTTTAAACAAAGCCATAAAACAAAATAAAAGTGCGAACGTGTAAATAATCTCAACGAAAACAAAAAATGCAAAGAAAAACCAATTAGAAAACATATTTTCGCAAAACAAACAAAGAAAAAGTGTGAATTATCTTACCGAAAATCGCAAAACAAATACAAGAAATATATCGAAATTATGTCAAAACACAAAAACATATCGCTGTTGAAATACCGGACTCACAACAGGCAAAAAAAGTCGCAAAGTATTTTAGAGAATGAAATAAAATTGAAATAAAAACAAAACAAAAACTTTGTGGAAAAATTTTGGTTTCCTAAAAGACAAAAAATATTTTTAGAAGATGGCATAAAAAACTTATCAAATATCAATCAAAACTTCAACAAGCACAAAACGAGAAAAAGCTATTTGAAGAAAATTTCCAGATGCTAATGCACGATTGCCAGGTATCGAAAAAAACAAATGATAAAAAGCAAGACAAAGGTGCAATAGTAAAAAAATCCAAAAGAAAATAGCTACTGACTTCTGCAGCAACCGCTATGGATATAAAAGCATGAATGATGCTTAATAGAAAAAAACACATTCAAGCACACATTTAATCATCCAAAAACATCAAATTGAAAGCAAGCTGCCAAATTTAGTGTTCCATTAACGAAAACCATATGATACGGTGGAAAAATCAGATAGCACAACTCATTTATCAAAATTAAATTGAAATTTTTTAATTTCGTCGCAAACCATAATATTTTGTCGATTGGTGTGCGTAATTTTATCCTTATATACTATTTCGATATTTCGTCTACGATCTTCCACATACGTCTTAATCGAATCAAAAGTGATTTTCTCCTTCGCATCACCCTTCAAAGTAAAGCCTTTTACGTGAATAACCTCCTTATTTTTCTGAGTATTATAAGCATACGATTTCGGTCCAGAACTACAAAAATTGCAAATCCAATCCTTATCGTCTTCCGAACGACCCTTATTCTATTCATCGGTCAGGTCACCCAAATAATCTCCAGTCGTTATCGACGAATCATCATCGTCGTCGCAAACGTAAATAACGGAATCGGTATTAGAATAAAATACGCGTTCCTTCAATCTATTTAATATCTCAAACAATTCCAATCGTGCATAACTTGTTACAAATGCCGCCATAACGACATTTCAATTCTCTGCAGTCGCCACTGAATTCAACATTTTCTTATGTGTCGTACGAACAACATCAGGAATTATAAAATCTAAAGAAGTAAGTTCCATCGTTCTATCATTAGCCAAAACTTGCAGATCGTATAAATTATTAATAAAAGAAACCACTGTATTGTCATCATTCTGTACTAATTTACCCCACAAGGAATTCAACAAGGCTTTCACCACCATACGTTTGCCGGAGTAATGTTCAATATTCTCAATGTCTAATCAAACACCTTCGTGTTCGTTATAATCTTTGACAAATTTTCGTAATTTTTCACTATCTACATTACCATTAGCATCATAACAATGCTCAGGAATACTGCTGCTTTCTTGTTTTATTTTCATGAACGTATCCACATACTTCGAAAAGATCTTGTCGAATAATGATAAATCTCATGTATTTTTATAATCCTATTACCACACTCAATAGCTTTCTGAACCTCCACGTTGGTCCATGTTCCTTTAGTATACCGTTCGCTTTCTTCATGCATACATACAACACATTTTTCGTTTGCACAAGCATAACATAATACAAATAACAATTTACTGTTAACATGTGTCGGTAATACAGGAAAATACAAATTACAGAGTGGCAAAACTACACATTTTATCAAACCAAATATACTAGTTACATCTATGGAATAACGTTCATCATCATAATATATAATGGGATGACCAACTGGAAAAAAATTTTTCTTCTGAACATGAGGATATAATGAACAGAAATCTACATAACAAGCCTTGGACGTCGCCGATGATGACGTCCAAAATAAACGCGCAGGCGATATACGCCCACCAAATAATGCATTGCGAGGATCCAAAGGCAGCCGATCAAAAAATTCACGTTTTTTAAACATCAACTCACTCTTCGTACATCAAGTGCTACTTAAATAATCGCATTCCCAATTATAAACAACATTATAACCATTTTTTTTAATTGATTTACAAAATCAAATGCTCTTTCTCTCATAAAAAAAACTTTCATCCAAAACATTATTATGATCATTATCATTGTAACATGTACTACAACCATGATAAAAACAACCGGAGAACTGATACACCGTGTTCGTCTCTTGACCAAAGCCATCTACATATCGTCTTAGAATTTTACGTTCACCATGCTTGGACAATCGACTCTCAAGAGAATGGCTTTCGCTTCTTAATTTTTCTCGAACATCACCTAACCAACACAATGCAATCAAACTCTGATTCACATTTCCGCGATATCCACTAGTAGGAAATTGAGCTATTGTTTCTTTTTTCAAAAAATTTGTATGAAATATTTTCAAAGCCAAGAGGCTATAGTAGAACATGTTTATCATAAAAAGGCATAACACCAGTTATCTCAAATATTAATCGACAAAATATCAAACACCCACGTCTCAGTATATCAACATCCGATCTACAGTAATAATAAATCGCGTCGTGAAATACCTAAGTTTTTTTACAACGTTCGTCATACCATTTCTTAAATGTATCATATTCGTGCTCGGGAATATCAAAATATTCCATAGATACCATCGGTCCTATATAATCCAAATTCATAAATTTATAAGGATGATAACCCTTGCATAAATCTTCCATACCTAAAGCTTTTGGAAATTGCGCTAATTTCATACTTAAAAATCAATAACTATCAGAAATACACGAATTATTTTCGTCTATTTTCATCATTATTATTTGATTGCCGTTCATCGTTATTTTTGGTTCAATATTTTCAATTGTCAATAATTGATGAAGCAAGAAAATGGAGTCAAAACGTCCACTGTTATGAGCAATCCAAATGGAATCATTTTGTTTCATAGTCAAATCAACTAATTGTTTCACAATGGACAAATCATTTTGTTCCTCAAACACATACTGTCGATAAGCACAACACGCCACAGGATCTATAGATATGTCGCAAGAATAATCGTATATGTACGGTAAAAATTTATCGTAATTTCTCATAAAGGGCATGTTCTCGCACAACGTGCAAACTTTTTGATCGATGCAATAAAACAGTATCACGTCACCATTATCATCGACTCTCGTCTCAAAGTCAAAGAAGAACAACATAGTTTTTTTCATATATTTTACTTTTTTCAATGGTTTAAAAAAACACCCGTGTATTTTAGATAAATTTTTCTTGCAATGATAGGAAAATTTCTTCTCACAGTCATGGTGAACAAAGTTGCTTTTATTAATAAAAGTAAAACGCGGCACAATTTTATAACACGTTTGACCAAACATCATCTTTTGACAAGGTGTAATCTTTTGATTTCATTTTGAACTTAAAAAAACGTGATGAAATATATGTTGTTCAAAACAGTAGCAATTCTCAAATAAAACATTACAATTTGAACATTTCATTTAAAATTTGCCCGGCTTCTCACATCCATTAGCGTTGGAAAAACATTTCATACACGAAGACTTTAATAGACAAACATGCGAACGTGAATTTTCGTAGCGTTTATAATATTTCATACATCAAAAACAAAAGCATGACCTGTTTAATTTAGAAAAAGTGTTTGGCAATAAAACAACATCGTAATGTTCGTTGTTCAACCACAAAAAAATTATTTTATCAGACAATCGTATTAAATTCTTATCACTATCTACTCAAGAATTGCACACGATAAAGTCGAAATATTATTTTTAAAAAAATACAAGATCGATATTGTCATTTTTAAAATAATTTTCATAAATCTTTTGAATTTCATTAATATATACAGATCTTTCTCTAACAGAACCTTTACGATACACATCGCGTATATCGTTCTCGGTGAAAAGTTCGGTCAATTCTAAACTTAATTTCGATTGCAAACAAACAGATTTTTCATCTTCAAATAAAAAACTTTTAACGACCAATAAAGCTAAAGCAAAACAACAATTTTTAATCGAAAAACCATCCGTTCTTATTTGAAACACACCGTTTCGAACCTCTATTATATCGTTGTAATGGATAATTTACTTTAGCATCTCCACTTCCATTCTTATCTAAAAACTTATAAAATTGATATTTCTTTTGTTTCACATGAAGTTTCATTTTTTGTACATTTTCGTTCTTAGGGACAACCCAAACAGAAACTACAGTCGACCAGTCATTATGCAATATTTCTTCCTTATTACTTTGCATAAAATTTGAAATAACATCTAAAAATAAATCTTCGTTTAAATATCCAACGCGCAAAAAAGGCGTTGAAAAACGAGTTCTCGGAAAATTAGAAAAATATAATCGTACGCTATTGTTATCCGACGAAGACAATAGTCGCGCAAGATTTATAAAACATCGAAAAACGTTTCCTAAACTTTGCAAAAATTGAGGCAAATCTTTAAGTTTGTTTCTCTTCAACTTCAAATTATAAACAACTTCTCTCAGCCCCAACTGAATGTTCTCATGTGAAAAAGTTGCCTCAAAATTTGCATCAGGTATATCAACAAATATTCCTTCATCGTTCTCAGCACGTTTAAATATACTAACTAGTTTTTGAATTTCTTCATCCATAAACTTGTGAGGAGACACCATTTTCCAAAACAGCAACAACAACTACCATTCTCTTCTTTCTTTAATGGCATCAGTATTTCTCCCGAATCTGTTGTATCAATATCAATATGATCGCAATTTTCCACTCTTATGCATTTGCAAGTTAACATTATGAGTGGTGAATCTCTACGACACAATTTCGTGCCCATTGTTTTATAACCCGACGATCGCACAATTATTTTTTATTTCAACAAATACAATGGCAAAAGAAACACAGGTACATATCGAGGTAATTTTTTACAATAACAAAAATAAAAACAAATACGTATTTCATTATGATGATAACGAATGTGTGATTTTTTCAACACAAATATTTCAAGCATGTATTTTAGATTTTGAAAATGGTTATATCGATTATTATAGAAAATTTCACATAAAAAAATCGAACGAAGACTTTTATTTTTTAAAAGTAAATTCGCCAAAAATACTTTTCCAAAATATATAGAAAATAAATTGGAGTATATACTGAAAAACATTAACGATCATTTTGAAGATTACGAAGGAATTCAAACAATATTTTAAAAAGAAAAGAAATGGCTTTTTCACCTTATAGATCATTTTCTCCCAATTTTGCAAATGAATTAATTGAATTTTTCAATAATTCTAAACCACAAAAAAAGGAGAAGCGAAGTTTCGCCGACCAATCTTACGAACGAGTTATACAAGCTTTTAAATAACTCTAAACCTTCAACACCCAAAGTTTTGGATAATTTAAATAATTCTGGTTACTTGACACCAACGGCCTTATTTGATACCCCCAGTTTAAACACTCAGAGAAATTCAAATTCGCCGATTTTAACAACATCATTGTCTCCTCAAGACAACCTTTTTTTTTTGTCATGAAAAATATAATTATTATCATGGAAAATATCCGCCCCCAGGTTATTTGCCCTCTCCAAAAAGAAGTATTAGCCCTGCTATTTTCTCACCAATTCAAACACCCTCCCCTGCTTTTTTAACGATGGACGATCTCGACTGTCTTGCAAACCTCCCGCTACTTCAAAACAAAAGTGCTAAGCAAGATAATTTTCATCGTGAGCAACAAACATCCATTAGCCCAGCAAGAATATCGCCGCTACAACCGAAAAAAAACATACCCAAACGAAAACGTGTAGTGCAAATAAAAAAAAGAGCAAAACGTACAAGCGGTCTAAGCATTCCTAAAGTACAACAATGCCATAGCAAAACGATTGTTAAAAAACGTTGCAAAAAAAGAACAGCACATACAAACAAATGCTGGATTCATTTAGCAAAAGAAGATAATTTCAGAATTAAACCCTCTACAATTTCGGGTGCCGATAAAGGTTTATTCGCTTGGAAAAACCCATTAAAAAATACAAAATCATATCAAAACACACGGGTAGAAATATTACTAAAAAAGTCTTGGATCAATTATATGGAGAAAAAAGTGCACAGCATGCAATTTGTCAAAATAATCAATGCGTGGATGCAAATTATACAACGGATGCTGCTGCACGATTTGCAAATGATGCAAGGGGCACAAATAATCGTAATAATGCAATATTCTCAAAAGGACGAAAAGATTTTGATTTCAAAATAAAATCAAACAGAAAGATTAAACCACATCAAGAAATATTTGCAAATTATGGAAATAAATATTGGACGTAAAATTTATTATAAAAAATGCTCAAAATAAATTTTAGCAAATTTTTTTTAAAATTGATTATATAAATATAAATATAAATATAAATAAAAAAAGAAACATGAATGTAAGTTGGTTAAAACTGCTGTCCATAAAAATTTGATAAATGAATCGTCGTCGTCGAAAAAAAACAACTTGGAGGCATCATAAAAGCACTTCATAAAGGATACGCAAATAGATTTGTTGGATTGTTACCCCCATACACAATTAGATATCATCCATGAGAAAAAGAAAAAAAAGAAGGCATCAATTAGGAGGTCGATTTTCAGGGCGAAGACAAAGGGGTAGACAAAAAGGAGGATTTATTTATCCTCTCACAAGACTGTTAGGATTTTAATTTACTTCATTGCAGGACAAAGACAAAGAAGTAGACAGAAAAGAGGATTTCTTATTTCCCGCTATGCTATTCCTCGCATAGTAAAAGCCTTATTTTATTCGTTAATAATTTACTTTATTACAATCTCATAATTATCTAAAAACTTACAATGTTGATTAAAATATGATATTAATTCGTTAAAAAAGCATTTCTCGTATTTGTCTTTCGTATTGTCTCCATTAAGCATATTTTTTTTGCAAAAATTGATCGTAACAATGTTCATATTTCCCGATTTGTTTTTCCAAATTGGAATTTCCACCCACTTGGAATTTCCCAACTTGTTTTTCAAATTCAACGACAGTATTCTTTGCATTTAAAATAAGTCTTAAAAAATAAAAAGGTGACAACTACAATGATAAAATGACTACAATGATACTTTTCCGCGATATGATAACTGCAATTTGTTTGAACTAAATCAAATTCGCTCAAAAGATGTTGGTACTTTAAACAGCCAAAAAGCTCTAGATTTATGCAATAATCTATATTCATACTGTACAACAAATCCCGTTCGATGTTGCTACCCTTATAACCAATCAATATATGTTTATGATTAAAATGAAATTTTAAGAAGTCAACAACCTCTTTTTCACTAAAAAAATTACCATCAAATTTATAATTTAAAAAAGGCAATCCGTGAATTCTATACGTAAAAAAATCCATATCTTTAAATTTGCGTTTTACATTTGAATAATAGACTTGATAAGTGTAGGATCATTGTATTTTCATTTCAAAAATAGAAATCTCTCTGAAATAACGTCTTTTCCCTATCAAGAAACATTCGCAATCCAAAATATGCGTAATATTCGATAAGACATCATAAAATTTTTCGTCCACCAAGTCCACCCATTCTTTCTTCAATTGATTTAGTTTTTTATTAAAAATAATCAAATCACTTCTCAAGAATATTATAAAACCACAAGCGACCATGACAAAAACCACATTCAAAATGAAAAAAGGTGGCTACAGAATCTTAGGTAAAAAATACGATATCAAAGGTTATTGATTTTCTGATAATAATAAATTAGTAGCTTGTGAAATATCAGATGCACAGGCATACAATTTTGAACAATTAAAAAAAAATAAAAGGAATTTTTATGGAAGAAAGCAAACTTAATTACCAATCGGAATGGGTGCATCAAAAAGACAGAAAAATGATTACGTTTGATATGTACGATAAAATGTTCAAAAGTGGGAAAGCCGTTGCCTTGATGATGAACATTCAATTTCAGAAAGTATTTATAGAAGAAGAAACACGTTGCACCAATGCAGAATTACCAGAAGATCAGAATTTACAAGTGAACGCTTTCATACCAGTATTTTTAACAGAAGAAGAATGCGACAAACATTTAAAACCAGACATAAGTCATTTTTATAAAAAATTACTTTTACATTTCTTAAATGATAGTAAATTTGTACTACAAAAGGAATATATATTAGACGATGAAAAATCAAAACGTTTACTTAAAGCATGCATGGAAAAGAAATATTCTCTTCATTTTATTCATTGTTTATGCGGGTTCTACTTAATGTTCGAAAACTATTTGGACATGAGATACTTTACACAGGAAACTATCAAGAAAAGATGGATTATGCAAACAGAATTAAAAGTGTATATTAAGAAAAAACTTGGTTTCAAATTACAAAAAATAAAGCACAAATAAAAACGGACGGTTGTTTTATTTAATCATAATCGCAAGACCGGCAAGACAGTCAATTTAAAAAAGGAGAAAAGAACAGCAATTGGAATTCTTCTTTAAAAAAAGTAAGGATGGCTAACGACATAAAAACACTAATATCTTCTATTACAATTTTACAAAGAGAAATAGAAGAATGCAAAGAAAAATACAATATAGTTACCGAGGAAAATAATGCGCTGAAAGAAAAAATATGCGATTACAAAAACCAAATCGCAATATTAAAAAAACAGCTAGACAAAACCGAACATGATTTGGAAAACGAACACAACGAATTGTTCCAAGCATAGGTTTTCTGCTCTCCAAAGTGCAATCTTTGTCAAAATCATTACAACCACAAGCTTGAAAGACAAGATGAAAGTATTATAATTGATAGCATTAAATTAGATTGATTGATCACAGGTATACTTTAATACAATCACCATAAAATAATGTTAGAGCTAAGTTACTTAGCTTAATATTGTCATAATACGAATCATTAAACTTTTCATATATCATTAGCATTTGCACAGATAAAAACTTACAAATAGAAACTTTTGGAAAATATTCATTGTACTTTATCTCACACGATTTGAAACCTCCTACAAGTAATGTTAAAACCCTATTCCAATGACAAGATTAAATGAAAACGGGGTCAAGATGAGTTTCTAGCCTATATCTTGCAAAATAATCCAACTCTTTGTTATAAAATATTGCAACATGATATCGATATCTCACAATCAACCAATAACCATAGAAATAGAACTTTTCTCTTCTGCGAAACTCTTCTATGTTGCGATAACAAATTCCTTCAAAAACCAAAACCGCTGTAAATGTTTTGTCATCACAATGTATAACTTCCTAATATTTGTTATGAAATTGTACTTCACAGACTTCACGTAATGAATCAAGCCATGGCATCGTTGCAAACACTATCCAAAAGAGGACTCCTACGATTCGTATTAATGGAATTAAACGAGATTGGACCAATTTATAAGCCAAAAATCCACGTGCAATGGGTGGAGAATTATTTTGAGTCCTTCAAAAAATTTAAAAACCACTACTTTTTGAACGAGGAGAATTTCGTCTGGCATACATTTTGGTCAAAAGAAAAAATAAAAGTATTTAGTCAAGACAAAATTAGCGGGTTAAACTATTCAGACTCAGTAGTAGCATGCGTAGATCATCATAAAAAAAAATGGGAAAAAATCGAACAAAAAAACAGATATTGGAACAAAAAACATTTTATAAGAAATTTATGTGTATATATTCTTTACAAAATAGAAGAACATAGAAAAAAACCTAATTTTAATTACAAAAAATATAACAAGTACCTACACATAGCTTTAGAAATGTATTACAACGACAATTATGACATTATGGCATTACATTAAAATATAATAAAATCTCATAGCCTTTTTCTTCACCATATCACCACGGTGTGTGCGAGAACGATAATCCTTTATTTAGATATTCGAACCCCACGATATTTAAAGTGTCCATTAGAAAGTATTTATTTATTTTACCAAACGGTCCAGAATCAATTTCAACTCCACTAAATGCCGATTTTAATATCGAAATGAAATGATTTTCATAGTAAATATCGCAATTATATTTGTTCACGTAAACGTACATTTGATCCTCAACAACGTTTATTCAATTTTGCACAATTCTTTCGATAACTTTCTCAGGGTGTTCGTTCGATTTTTGCAAAAAAAAACGAACCAATTTTCTTTCCTTAGAAATAAAAATGCCCGCTCTATAACATACATTTGTTGACGTCTCGTAAATTTCAAACAGTGTAACGAATTGTTCTTGAAGAATGTTCTCCTTCGTCCATCCAAACGTTTTTTCGAATAATGATATACGACATAAAACAAACGCCACGATTGCGTTAAAGATACGCTAGACATTTCGATCATCTTCTAATTTCTATCCTCCTCCATATCACAAAAACTAAACATAAATTCGATCGCCTTATCGATCTTGTAAGTCGTCGTACCAAATTGCAAAACTTGCTCTTTTTCAAAACACAACTCCAAATACATTCAATCAAAATCATCGCGTTTTAATTTTCTCACCAAAGTATAATGATTATTAATACAAGAAATCTTTGTTAAATCCAAATCTTTACAATACGAACTGAAATCCATCATAAACTAAAGCAAATGTTATTGTTTACACCAATCTTTTAAATTCATTCGAACTCGTTATGTGTCTTATATTACATCTCACAGCATCCACAAAATTATCCGGATTAATATCCATATAAATATGTAAAAATTCGCAAGGGGTAAATAAGCGTACGACAAAAAAAATTGTCGATCTATAATTTTAAAACCAAAATCTTTGATACTCAATATACTTAACCAAAAACAATAACCAATTTTATATGCATAAATCTTGTATTCCTCAATATCAATAACAAACTTATATCCCGTAGAATATTGTACTAGTCCCGCCGACTTTATTTTCTCCTTTTCCTTGTCAGGTATTTCCAACCGCTTCAACAACTCAACATAATAATCTACGGTAATGCCTTTATCATCAACTTTTTCTTCATCAACCAATTCTCATAAACGTTTCATCTGAATTTCAAAATGATTCTTCATATAATTATTCAGCAGATGTCTCTTGGTCGCATCCTTATCTCAAATTACTCAAGAGAAAATCGTCATATAAATCGTGGGTCAAAATAAAATCACGCGTTAATTAATAACGATCGTCTCTCGAAAACAAACTCACATGAACAAACTTCGAGTTAAATTTATCAAAGTACGTATGATGATACAATTGAGGACAAGAAAAACGAAGGCATGCATAGGATTCTTCCCATTTATATTTATCCATTCTTTCATCATCTTCGTACATCATTTCGTGAAGTAAAAAATCACCGTATGCTCTCAAGATTTTAAAATATTTATTAAAATCCTGAAAATCATCTTCATGTATACTTCTAAGTTCCCTTGTCTTCGAAACATGAAACATCTTCATGACAATATCATATCTCTCTTTCAATAAATTGATAACAATCTTTTCCCTTTCTATAACACTGACTTTTCAAAAACTCGAATTCGTAGTCCATTCGAAACTCTTACCAATTGCTCGTGCAATATTTTCAGCAGCCATCATTCTCTCTAATTATTCTTCATAAATGCCTTGCATTTAAAGGCACCCACTTGCACACACATGCAATTTTTAGGATAAAAAATAACATATAATAAAATATAAAAACTTAACCCAACAAAAAAAGAATAGAAACTGCTACGATCAATAAGTCAATCCACTTTCTAATTATTCTATCTTCTCTTCACCACCATTAACTTGCGCCCAACTTTCCTCAAATTCTAAGATGATTTTCACAGCTTCTTTTTTTTTATCTTCTTCGTCTTTTTTCACCTCGATTTCATAATATCCGTCCATTACCATGCGATTAAACGCACAACACTTTTCTTGCAAATCAAATATAAAAGTTAGAAATTCACGCTCCAATATTTTAACATCCGCCGCACGAATTTCTCCAAAAATATAACAATCGTGTATGGTAAGATATTTGATAAACTTCAAAGTATTTTATACAATTGTCGTAGAGTAGAGAGAAAAGGGGGGTTCATGCGCATTTTGACTTTGCGCCATTGTGCGCACTCAAACACGTCTTTTAGGTAAACCCCGCGACTGAAATTTTGTACTAATTTACTCTGTCTTTTGCGTAAACCCCTCGATTAAATTTTTGTACTAAGGGGGGTTCTGGCGCA
>JAOBYK010348688.1:0-39920 GCA_025434845.1 Phenganax subtilis | reverse complement strand
CTGGACAGACAAACAGACAGAAACAAATCGAGATTTCGACAGTATATAGGTCGCGCGGAAGAATGGGCCGGGTGGACTGTGGAGACACATGTCAAGAATAGTGTGCTGCCGCGCTGATGCGCGGCAGCAACTAGAGGAAGTTACGCAATCTTAATGCAGTTTAAAAACGAAGCGGGCCTAATGGGGGGGGGGGGGGGGTATTCAAACGCTAAATAAAGCTGAGTTTGATTCATAACCTCTACATTTTTCTTCCAGTCAGATAAGCAATGCCTTTTTCACGTTAACGAAATATATTTAACAAAATTAATGTCGAGTATGACACACTTTTGAGAGCGTTGAACACTCAAAATTCAGCAGAGTATTTAAAACATTTAGTAAAAAGTTGCAGAAATGACAATGAAAACACATATATAACAAATAGTCTTGTAACATAGGTTTTAGTATTTTGTTGTTTCAAGTAGAAGCGACCTATCGTGGAGCGTAAAACCGTGATCTAAATTTGTTCTCCATCAGCGCGTTTCCCATTTCAGCCTACATGATTCCGCTAGTGTTGCTTTTAATTTCTGTGAACGCTCAGGAGTGATCTACGCCAGAAAATATCATAAAGTTTGACAATCTGACGAGTAAATAATCGATCCAACGACCGACACAAAGTTTTAAAAATCGCTGCACGGTAAGTCCGAACAAGAGGCTGGAGCGTGCTGAGAATTGGATCATTTTATGAGTACATCTAGTGGCGTATGAATAAATACGAAGTATTCTCTATTTATCAATAATTACACAATTGCATGTGTTTTTTTTCATTAATTAGTCTAAAATATTAATGCCTTGTTATGTCCTGGTCGTTTGAAACTGATTACTGTCGATTAAATCCGTGATTTCTGAGGAAGAGGGTGCGAGGTTTTCTAATCGTTGCAGAACATTGCGGACTGTTGGTCGTTCCTTTGGGTCAACTTTAATCATGCTAAGAATCAAATTATTCAGATCCATTGAATAATAGCTAAAAAAAGAATGGATTTTAATACAAGCACTGCCTTTTCATCTTATAACAAATCATTTATACTCTGGACATGTTCAGAAACAAAACTGACAGGTGCATTCCATAAGTACTCGTTTCTGATACGCGGTACGGGGTACATAGTTTTCCTAATGTGAGTGGATAATTAAGCCCAATTAGTCTACAGTCTACACACAGACCAACACTGAAACTGCAAACCTTCACCTCTAAGCGTTCATAGCATGATGGGTATATGCACATAAGGTTAGTTGGAGTTAAAAGTAACAATACATGTGTAATACCAGTATATGCATGCTCTCATGATGCTCTTCAGGTCTATGGGTCGGAGGTTTGCACAGCTTGCGACGTCGTGACTTTCACACAAACTTAAGTGAATTAGTTGTGTAGTACCTGTCTGAAGGAATTTTAACTTGTCCACTCAATGCTGCCGTTGCTGAACCATTAAAAGGACTACTGCCTATAGTAAAAGATGATATTCACGTAAGCATGAAGCATTTTTTGCTCAGCGGAAATACAGAACAGTGTACATAGCAATGATGTTCAATGAGTATGATAACCGGTCCATTCTTCTTTGGAATATTGTACATTCCATTGAAACCGTACGACAAAAACCAACCATTGATTATTAGAAAGACCAACACAAATACGATATTCTATAAATTGTAGATATATGTAGCCGCATGACACTTCTCGAGATAATCAATTTCAGCTTGCAGCCTACCATAAGCCATTGCGTACAAAGTACAACCAAGAGACCAAACGTCCGTTTTCGAGTCTATGACACAGTCAGATTGCACATCAAATAACTCTGGAGCCCTAGAAACGTGTGTAATGCAAAAGTATAATCTTGCTGTTAAAGGTGACCAAAGTACTTATTTACTTGCGAAGGTTAACAACACAGGTGCCAGCTGTTTTTCTTGAGAAACACAAAATATCGCAATGACAGAATAACTGACAACATTGTGAGACAAGGCAAACTCTCGCTTCATTTTAGTTACTGACAAGCTACGAAAAAGATTTTGAAAGGGGAAAACAGCAGAAAATTATAAAAACCATATTAACAGGTTCTGCGCTACGATCTGCATATAGTCAAATTTACCAAATTTTCAAGCACGTCAGAAGGACCAAGGTATTAAAAGAGCACTGCTATTAAATCGCTTCAATTTACAGTGACGTTCTCACCTGTAAGCAGCAGTACATTCCTGGGCACATTTATCTTGTAGAGCAAGAGCTTCTTGCCTGCAATAAAATATGCAGGAATAGTTTCAACTATTGGCTACATGTACACTTAAAGTTCGACAATCAATTCTTGCTCTACTGTAAACTTTTCATTTCGCTAGAACACCGGCCACGGGAGGGTATGTTTTCCAGAAGGATGGGCATGAGTTGCATTCTTCATTAGGAAATTTTTAAGAGTCAATCAGAAGAACGATGAACAGTATTGCTACATGTTGCAGTGGTAAGAACCTTGAAGCGATGACATATTCCGCTTTATCAACGCTACCGAGATCCATTAAAATAACGGAGATCTTAGACAAAACCAGCAAGTTATGAGGCTGCAAATAAACGAATAATACGTCATAAAGCTTAGATATTCAAGGACACTACATGGAAAGTCTACATGGTATAATGCCAACATAAAGTTCATATAAAGGAAATAAATTAACATATACACGCGATCCCGTTTTGTCAAGGGATGTAAACAATTTTCTTTAAAAATCGAAATAATTCTCATTGAATTTTTTTCAAAACTGCGTCCACAATAGTGTAGAATCCTGTAGAATGGTGAATTTGTACAACAGCGTTTATTAACCTTGATATCTCGATGGGCCAAAGGTGGATCGCACTCGTGAAATACGAGTACAGCTTCACATAACGATTTGAACAAATGTAAGACATCGAGTTCAGGAAGATAATAACGTCCAAATGCATTTTCGATCATATCTTGAACACTGCCTTCCTAAAGATAATACAAAACAGCATGTGTGAATGAGGTATGAAATAAAACAGCTTTCGTTATATGAATGAAGTAGCATAATGCAATAACGTTATTCGAATAACAATTCACCCAAAAGATTGCACGAGATGGCAAGTGATTGAAATACAATATCTGAAATTCGATTGAATTTGGAACTTCAAAAAATAGCCGACCAAGAGAGCAAAGTATATTAGGAGACTCATCTTTTTCATTTTGCAAATGGGCGTGGTTGCTCACTAAGTACTTGCAGTGCCAGGGAAAGACTTGCATAAAGAAGGATTAAATAATTTGAATAATTGAACTACACATTCTGTATGCTATTTTTTACTTCAAATTATCAAGTCTACCTTGTAATAAGGAAAAAGCATTCTTCCTTCTTTTTCTCCTTGGTAACGAAGTACCTCCCACTCAATGAGTTGTAAAACGTTTGGATGGCTGACTGAATTGTGAGCATTTACTTCTCTCGTAAAAGCCTGAATACACGCAGTATAGTTAAAGAATACTAGAAAATCACAAAAACTGTTGCTCTAAGGTAAATACAGCCAACGCTGGACGTAACAACAGCGAATTTTTTACGATACCAAAGTGAGATCAGACAACCGTTTTCGACAATTCAAAAGCATGGCGTGCAAGCAGTGATGTGCGAGAAGCGTAACGCTTTCTTACTTAATTATATATCTTCTGTAATCAGTGGCAAATACTGTAATTTCATTGGTTTCCAGGAGTGCGATAAAAGCATTAATCGCAACTTTTCAGAGCTGTAATTGCAAGGGCCTTGTCTACAGCCAACGAAAATCACTCTACTATCTACTACTTTCCAATCAGCATTCATTGATGAACAATTCAACCTCCCGCTACGCGGTCGGTTGATTTGTTCATCACTTGTATGATTTTGGCTTTAATCGCACTCCTATTCGTTCCATTACTATAATTTATTTACCGTTGCCAAGGGACTCAACCCGCTTGGATAAGCGCTTACAGTTTTAACTACTCTAACTTCAGGATAATGAAACTAACAATAGTAAGGTATTTTAGATTTTCATCGCATCCTATTCAAAGAAAGTGACGCAAGGTATGAATAGTGAGCTTAAGCAAGCGACGTTTTCGACAACATGGACGTCGACCGGCGGTAAACTTGACGTTTTCTACCACATACCGTTCTTAACCCAGTCCTTGACGTTTCTCATGCCGTTTGCGTTGTCGAAAACGTAGTTTGCTTAAGCTCAATGCTGCCCCAACCTTGAGTCCTTGTTTCCGGGGAGCATGAACATATGAGAAAAGTTCACGAGATTTTATACTACTGTGCAGCAGCGGTAAATCTTATAATGAAATACAAATATATACTGAAAATTTTAAGACTAGCACTAGTCAAACCTCTTCTTGCTCAGGCAGTTGCAACCGAACTCGTTTCTGCAAATGATGAAAATATGAATGGAACAACGTCACTGTCAGAGTGACTGTGCAGGTTCACCATTTGCGAGCTTTCGTAAGGTGTGTACACTGCAATCAGACTTTTCGTCGCGGTTGAAGCTGTAATGTTTCTACGCAAAACAATTATAAGTTTGAAACCACGCCAACGAATTGCCAGTGCTAATTGTGCTGGACAAAAGGTAGTCATGAACGCACGCCTCTCCGAAGCTCGCAAATAATGTGTAGCAGTAATTTTTATCATGGTAAAACTAGAGCTGCTTCCACTTGTCTCTGGAGTTAGAGCTCAACAAAACAGCAGTTTCGTGCGATAAATTCATTAATTCAATACAATACTGGCCTGGGACGACACCCTGCAACTTTGCCACTTCTACAGGGCAAAGTTTCACCCTTTCTGCATGGTGTTAAAAGTATATCCCTTGTAAATCAAAACACGAATAGTTCTACAAATCAATTACAAGTCATCATAAAAAATTCCACCTACTAGAGCATACAGCTTTCTTTTCGAGTCCCGCAGACACTGCACGTACGAAAAAGCTGAAATTATAGCAATCAGTGGAATAAAAAAATTGCTTCAAATTCTTACTAATGGAGGCATCTGGAATAACAGGTAGAAAACTGGTATGTTCAATTTAGCGCTTCTTCTGAGGCCGGTTGTACGAAGCAGAGAAGCTCAAAATAGTAATCACATTGATGTATTTCTTGTACAGCCAAACTGAGAGTTTGTAGCTGAATACAATTATTATGTATCCAACTATAGGGTTAAGCCAGGTCTACACGAGCAAATAAAATGTGACAATTTCCGTGTGACAATTTTATTTGCTCGTGTAGACAAGCAAAATTGAGCAATTTTTATGTGGCATATGCATTTGCCGAAAAGCTGGAGTGCTAGCTTTTATGTGACAAGGAAAAATTGACATATATTATTTGCTCGTGTAGACGAGGCTTTAGCACATAAAATTTGATTTAAAACATTTACAAGATACGATGAAGTCCTTTTAAATTGTGGCCGGCTTATTCACAGTTTACGCTAAACGGGCTTCGTACAACCGCCCCCTGTACTACAGAATTTAAGTAAGGCCCGGCCGTCAAAGTTCTATAGTCAAAGTGGAAATTTCGGACAGGTAAATCCTAACTTTTCAAGGATTTGCTAAAAATATTTAAGGGAACTAATTCAGTGCTCAACACCATTCTGATATTTCTTCCAAATTTTTTACTTTGATCACAAAAATTTGATAGTGCAAACTGGCTTTAATGATGGTCGCCAAAAATGATCAGAATTGTCTCAACATATTGAGGATATGGCCTAAATTGGGTGCATATTCATGATATGAATTACAATGGGCAGGCAGAAGAGGAAAGGAAGGCAGTCGGAAGCTCAAGTATTACCTAGTTATGTCAGGAACGTAAGCATAGTGAACAAATCAGACTAACAATTTTTCATTAATTTTCACAAAAGATGAATACAAAGATTTTGTAGAATTTCTCTGATAAGATTAATAACTCAAGTAGCTAATCTGCGCACATAAAATGGGTACTGTCACAGACATGGCCGACCGCATTTTGAAATTTTTACTTCACTTTATACAACAACTTAAATATTGCAAGCAATTTGCCTGGTGGAAAACTGTTTTCTATTACACTATAGACACAGAATGACGCTAACACAAATGACGCTGAAGCGTAAACTCCCGACAACATTTTTGCTCATATCGTTCTGACAGAATGGCATTATTTTCACCACGAAAAGCCTAACTTTACTCTTAACTTAAAATAGTGATTTCATCACGCATAATAGTTCTTCATTTAAAGTGTTGCCCAGGAATTATACGTAAATTGAATAAAACTTCATGTACAGAAAACTAGCCAACTATACTGTATTCACGAAATTGTTTATGTGACGCTTGACAAAAGTCACTCTGATTGCTGAACCGATTCAAGCCTTTAAGGTCCTGCAATACATTCGGTATACATTTATGATTCAAGAAGTTTGTCTAGTAGTTAATGCTAAGCAGTTTCATCGTTGAAAAACGTTTGTTGCTAAGCCTTAATATAACATTTTTCCATTTTTTGCGTTCACATTATTGAAACTTTATTCTTTTCTCCGCATCTTTGCGTTGAAACTTGAAAGTTTTAACTTCTCACGATTCCGCTTTAACTTTTCCGTTTGAACTTCGGAAATTGATAAGTGCTAGAAAAATTTCTGATATTTCTTTTCATACTATAAACGTTAGGAAACTTTCATTTAATGTCTGCTATGTCCTGGACTGTATTTTTTGTTTGTTTTCTTTCCCTAGTTTAAATTCAAAAATAAGCTACTATTGCTGCTGCTATGTTCTTCCTTTGATTATGACAGTCGTTTACATTTACGCGCATGCGTAGACGCTTTTATGGTGTTAAAATCATACTGTTTACACACAGTTTGCACCCTTCAACAGGAGTGCCCAGAGAAAACCAAAAACTTTTGGAAGAGTAGTTACCAGGCTCTTCTCACAAAAGAAATTTTGTGTCCGTTCCAAGAATCGAAACATAAATGCCATTACTGGTGAAAAGCACTCATCCTGACACCCTATGATTTTCAACTATGTGCACATGTAGAATATCATAGTTTGCTATTATTTAACTCACGCACTAATTAAGTTCTCACTCAAGTTCTATTGGACTTTTGGAAATAATGGAGATTGATACTAACTCATTTTTTCAACCATAGGCAGCTTTTTATTACTTTTTGCTAAATTTTCACATAATGGGTAGTGCAGGGCATACATTAATATCAGCATTTCTGTTGAAGTGTGTATATCCTGTGTAAATTTTTGCTATAATAACAATAAAATGATAACAAACTAGTAGAATCACCTGGTGCATGATAGAGTAAGACAAGTAGATAGAAGAGGTGCGACTGGGACGTACTCAATGGACTACGACATTGGAACCATCAGAATAGTATATTACACAATCTTTGCCAAAAACATTGGGATAGGAAAAGGCTCAAAAACAAAATTGCTCTCTGGGACTTTATTTACAGCAATAATATATTTTTGTTGCCTGCCCCCACGTTTGCTAAAGTAGGGGCATAGGGCACAGATTAGAGACTAACAGATGTCCGACTTAGGATTCAACCCACTGATTTTGGCATAAGTGGCTGCCATTAACCTAGCAAAGTGCCCTGAACAGAGTCCCCCGGGCGCCATCTTGAAAACCATTCGTTCAGGGGGATGAATGCCTTTCTGTAAGGCACTTGCTAGGATAATAGCCGGCATGAAACTTGCAGGAAAACCGACTTACGCAATTTTTGGGCAGTCGGATATCTGTTAGTCTCTAATCTGTGCATAGGGGTGGATCCAGAAATTATTTGGTATGCATAGTATATTAATTGAGAAAGACTGTTGCCCTCGTAGGATAGAAACAACAGCATTGCATTTTGTAAATAAGAGTGTTTACAAGCTTGAGCAGAGTAATAATATATTGGACCGATTATTCAAACTTGGATACAGTTGTAAAAGTATCAAACGATGAACTGTACCTCCTTCTCCAATATCTTTTACGATCGTGTACCTTTTCCCATTGATTGTAATAGAAGGATGAATAAAATATGAAGCACATAGATTACCCATCAACAAAAACAATTATTATAACTGTTTGAGACAAGAGAAAATGGCCATTTGAAAAATAAATCAGATTACCGGAAGTAGAATTTTGTGTGTTACGTTCTTATCCAGGAGAAAACAGACGGGCCACGCACCCCGCGTGTTTCCCTCGTTGTTCATCAACAAGAGAATCACGCGGGGCGCGTGATAAACAACGAGGGAATCACACAGGTTGCGTGGACCGTCTGTTTCTTTCATGGTTTTTTTGCGCTTTGTGCAACGATGAGCTCTTCCCCAGTGCATCAGAGATCATTCTCAGTGCATCAGAGATCATTCAGAAACGTGATTTTCGATTGGGTGACCTGAAAAGTTAGGGAGCAGTCTGGGGCACTGGTCTGGGGTTGAATTCCCAATTTCCACATGCCCATGGAGTATGGATGTTTGTGGCCAAATTCTCTTGGCTTGTCGTCACTTGGCGAAAGATATCACGTGCCTACACGTCATGTGCCATTTAACTTTTTATACCGTAATAACTAGTCTTGGAATATGAAGTACTTTGGCAAGTGCTTTGTTAGATGGGAGCGTCATGGCGAGATGAAAACTCTTGTAGGACTTAGACTAAATGCTCCAAATGGTCGACGACACAATGTAGATCTCCATATGGCCTTAAATTTTCAAAACTGAACAAGCATAGGAATACTAAACATGATAGCAGAGTCCAATAATTGTTTTATTATGCATTTAATGACATCAAAACGTAAAATAGAGTTTATTAATATTTCAAGACTCTTTTCAGTACAACCAAAATAGCACGGTCCGATTAGTGCAGACAAACACCGACGAGCTGACATATAAATGTTACGCTAAGGTATATTCAATAGGTTATTTGCATTCACGTGATTTTTAACCAAGTGGCGGGCAAGCCACAATTTTGTTGACGATTTTTCCTTTTTGAGTAGCGAAATTTACAACAATAAATTAAAAAGAGATCGAACCTTTATGTCTTAAACTATCGTTAAAGTCAACTGCAAAGTTTTCAACGGCCATTTTTGACATACTTGCCCGTCATCTAAAATCTCAAAATTCCATGGTTTAAAACAACCTATATCGTTGAGAATGTGAATTCTAAAAGATGGCTCATTTGTGATAACTTTATCCAACTCGGCAGTACACATACTGCGTATATGCGATAGTTTAAAAGTACATATTAAGGCTCTTTAGAGATTTTACGTCGCACAAAACCTGCTTTCTTTCAGCATTTTATAATGAAGCGAGGCGACAATATCTGTCTACATCTAGTGAGAGCTCATTGTCATCATAGGGCTACATTCCTTTTTCAAAATTATCCCTCTACCTATAGCCCCGCAATTAGTCACTAATCCCATTTATACATAACTGTAGGGAGCCACCTAAAGAGAGAGTATAAGAGGGCCATTACAACTTTGAAGCCAAATTCCACCCAAATGGTGAAATTTTTGTATTTTCAAAAACAAACTCTTATGGTCGGAAAGTGACATTTTTGAATCAATGTATCGATTTTGAGTGTCTGGGCCAAATTTGGGACGATTTGGAGCACCAAGAAAAATTTCAAAGAATTGTTCTTGAGTTGGGCGTTTGCCACGTAATACAGCATACGCCTCGAGAGCATCACTCCGTTCTGTCATTGTACAGTATTACAGTACAGTATAGCGTACAACAATAAAATGAAATACAGGACAGTGCAATGCAGAGTAGGGCATTGCAGTTCAAGCCTGGTTCACAGTGGTCGTAATTCATTAGCGATCTATTGTATTTTCTTCCGACAGGCAAAAGGTTTTGCACATGAATGACCACAGACAATGGGAATCCCCGATGTTTACGACCAGTGTGAACCAGGCTTCATATATCATTCATTCTTAATTAGAACGCTGCATTTCTCATCGCCGAATTACGTCATGGAAGTGCTTGATTTATACGTCATAAGTAATTCCACTTGCGACTTGCTTTCGAGGTGAATGTGAGTGAATAAGAACATCATTCTCCAAGCTCCTAAGACGTGGTATTGTAGGGCTTGCAAAATGTAGGTTTGAATATGATTAGTTTGCAATTGTATCTTGGATTCATTTCAGTGCTGGTGATTAATTCAAGAGCTTTGGAAAGAGCAAACGAAAAAGCAGTTGGTGAGTGCTGTGCGGTGATGTAAATAAAACAATAATAACTCCAGTATTGTGGATGCTCTTTAACCACAAAGAAAGAAAATCAGTAACGTGAAGGAGGGTTTGAGATCGAAGGAAGAAATGAAATAAGCCAGCTTTCTCATTGATTTTCTTGCAGAATTCGCTTTCGTCTCGCAAGACTCCTTCGATTTCACAACACCTCAAAGTTCGCTAAATGTACTAGACTTTACCTCGTAGTTTCAACTCCTGTAAGGTCTCTTCTGTGATCAGGGGCTTGGTACGTTTTGGTTGTATATTGAGATAACGGGGGAAGTACCAGAGTTGCATTTAAAGTATTATTGATTGTAATGCAGTGATTTTTTGCCACATCGCTTCTTTTTTTGACTTATTGGGGGGGAGCTATTTTAGCTTCTCTTTCGAAGGGTTAGGCCGTTAGGTTAGCGAAGTTTCTCCTTTCAAGGGCCAATTTCTATTATAATATGGTGGGAGCTAATTAAACTTTAGCATTGTGTGGTTTGCCGCTGAAAACTCGCTACATTTTTATTATCTCTAACATTTACGAAAAAAGTTTCAAAATGTATTTTTCATATTGTTCTCCACTGCACTTAGCTAAAACCACAAAGTTATTTGAATATAAATACACTGAAACAGCGTTTTAGTTGCAGCACAATACTACAGTTGCAGTTTTAACATAGTGCTCCTATGTAATTGGGTGTAATGATCCAACATACGGCTAGCTAAGCCGTTTGAGTTGCTCTGAAATATACATTGGTATTTACTCCATCTCTTACTCAATTTCTTTTTTTCAGGAATGACCAATATGATGCGTCCGAGAAGCAGACTATCTGTGGATTTTGGTAATTAAAATAAGTCCGTCGTTAAAAGGAAAAAATGATAATATAGTCAGCAAGTCAGGGCATGCAACGCTTCCCGTGTAGTGGTGATATATCTATGCATTTATTGCAACTGATACCCCTTTTGCTTCATGACGACACAGGTGTAAAAGTGCGAATGGAATTATACGATCTTGTTGCCGAGTTGTCGGTCACTCAAACTCAGAATACTGTTTTAAGTAGGCTATGAAAGGAGGTCATTTATTGTATAGTTTATTTTAAATAAATTTCTGTTTAAACCAACAAATAGTCATCGTGTTGTTCTTTTCCCCGTACCTTCTCTTTGGGCTTTCATTGATGCGATATCTCTAAAAATCGGTGATACAGCTAGTGCATGACCTTCTTTTGCATCTGTTTTACAAATTGTGGTCCTTCTATTCCTTCTGTTCACAGTCCGTATCCTCTGTTTTGGTCTGTCAAGTTTATAACTTGCCGTATTGGACATTGTGAATCACTCAACAAATTTTGGGAGATACATTTTCATCTTTTCATAAGTAATTAAACCCTAGTTCCAGAATTATTCAAAACAACTATATAATCATAACTTTTTGCAATCTGGGAATTTTTGAGCTAGCTGGCTTTGACATTCGGCCGGTTTGAAGAGGTCCAACACCCTCATAGTCAAGTACAGAAGACAGTTCATGCCGGAAAACAATTTGACGAAGAAAGCCCACTTCGCCCAACCCAAAAACTGCCACAAATGTCGAACCTCTTGAGATACGTGAAGTAAGTCTTAAAGACCACATCCTTGAGCAATTTTACGCCGGTGACGTCATTAAGCACAGTTTATAAGGTATATTGGTTCAGCGACATTAAATTTGAAATCTCGTGCATTAATGTATAAGATTTTGTGGAAACACCACGCAAATTTATTGTGCAAATGTATGTATGTATGTACTTCATTAGTTATCCCTGTATGGGCTTTTCATAACTCATTTACAATTCAGTGCAATTATCATGTATTTTATACTATAAGTGCATACGTTAACCTAGGCTATTTATTTTTACAGCAATTGTGACATTAGTTTCCTAATCTGTTTATCCTAGCCCACCCTGTCAACTTCCCCTGTATGAGGAAACCGGAGTACCCGGAGAAAACCTACAACTTTCGGCAGAGTAGTTGACAGACTCTTTTCACATGAGAAAGTAAAGTCCGCGTTGAGAATCGAACCCACAAACCTCAGTGGTGAAAGGCACATATCCTGGCGACTGCACCACGACTGCATCATTATATATGCGATATAAGATTTTGCTTCCACAAAAGCTTGCTAGTATATCTATTGTAAATCATTATGCAAACATTCAAAGAACTTAATGTTTAGTTGTTGAACATTTCTTTTTATTTTTAACGCGTAGGGTACCCAATTTTTGTTGAAATGGTTACAAAGATGAAAAGTTTTTTTGTTATTTAGGCACGATAATTGAGACAAAAAACGAAGTTGTAACAACAGGAAAATCCACAGCAAACACTTTCATGAAAAATAAGGGAACACTGCTTTGCATTTTGTTAGCTATTATAGCAATCGCCGTATTTTACATCGCATACAACAAAGCGATTCAGTAAGTGATTAAATATTGATAATACTGGATGCAAAGTCGCAGCTAACCAATTTTTTAAAAAGTTTCAATATTTAATGTTTATCATGACAGTTCGCAGTATATGATAGCGTTATCCCATTGGCCCTGTGTTTAAAGCATATTTAAAACTATAAGGCCTGGCGAGCACGAGGCCAGTTTTAGGTCCATTCAGCCCAACTGTTTCAATAGAACTCGGGAAAAATACTTAAATAAAAATAATCTCACATATTTCTTTTGAATACTATCAACCGAGAAATATATAGCTATATATCATAAAGGTTAACCGAACAAGTCTGAGTCGGTCGACTAAAATCGGGCCTCGTGTGCTTCTGGCTGAAGATTATAATAAAGTAAAATGAACGGGTCTTGTGACCACTTTTCTAGACAAAGCAGCCATGTAGTATTGATAAATTGGGTTAAATATTGTCGTCGCAATCGACCAAAATCAAAATATCGCTTATTGTCGGCTACGTGTAGGCTCGTTCAGACCCCATTAAACCACTGTCGCTGAAAATGTCAACAGGTAGAAGTATGACAGTAACTGAACTGTATGGGCGGCCGTTACTACCAAAAATACAACGCGAGTGAATCCAATTGAGATGATTTGAAATGATTCATTGAAATTAGAAATGATTCGTTACATTTTAAAGTGGTTTAACGCTACAAAGTGAAGTGAATTGATAAGATCTGAAGTGTTTAGTTAAACTTGAACGGATTTGCTCTCATTACATATGATTTAATGAAACAACGAGAAATGAATCGACTAGATACAACAATTTAACGAAGAAAATTCACATGGATCAGCAAGTTTTGAAACGAATTAACAAGATATGAGATGAATTGACAAGTTTCGAAGTGAATTAACAATACGCGAGATGGATTATCAAGACGTGAAGCGAATTAACAAGTTTTGAAGTGAATTTACAAGATGCTTTCTCTTTTTTTATCGTACTTCCTTTGCGTGCAAGAGATGAATTTGTCTTTTTCACGTATGAGTTTCAAGTTTGCAATGAAACTTGACGTCAAAATTTTGTTTGCATTTGTATTTCTCGTCAGCTCGAAGAAGTTTCAAATATCTGGTGAGTTTTTTACGCTTTTTACGTAGATTATGTAACGTTAGTTCAGCAAAGACCATGAATGTATACAGCCTAGCTTGAAACACGGTGACGCTGGCTTGAAGCGCACATGTTCTCAGTATTTAATAAAATGAACTATGCGAAATAATATTTACATATAAATGTTGGAACATTACAAGAGACAACTGATATAACATTGCCTTGGTTTCATGATTTGACATAACACTTTATCTTTACTTCAATTTATATTAGTTATTGAAAATAATGGTACGTGTATGTAATCATATCAATAAACATGTATTAATAATTTGTGTACTCATAAAACCCTTAACCGTTCTTCTGCAGCGTTTTTATAGAACAGGGGCCGGTTGTTCAAAACCGGGTTAGCGTTAACCCTGAGTTAAAATTTAACCAGCTGTTTGGTTTGTGCATTTCCGTATGTCCATTAGTTCAAAATCTTGCAAATAAAGACTTCTTTTGTCATAGATTAGCTTTGTGGGAAAATTTTGTCAAGTTAGTAAACAAGCGGTTAAAAATTTTGCTTCAAACTTTTCGTCAACCCAGGGTTAATGCTACCCCAGTTTTGAACAACCGGCCCCAGAAGTACAAAAGTACAAAATTGCTCTACGCCGTGTATATTCATGGTCTTTGCTGAACTAAATTTACATAATCTACGTAAAAAGCGTAAAAAACTCACCAGATATTTGAAACTTCTTCGAGCTGACGAGAAATACAAATGCAAACAAAATTTTGACGTCAAGTTTCATTGCAAACTTGAAACTCATACGTGAAAAAGACAAATTCATCTCTTGCACGCAAAGGAAGTACGATAAAAAAAGAGAAAGCATCTTGTAAATTCACTTCAAAACTTGTTAATTCGCTTCACGTCTTGATAATCCATCTCGCGTATTGTTAATTCACTTCGAAACTTGTCAATTCATCTCACATCTTGTCAATTCATTTCACATCTTGTTAATTCGTTTCAAAACTTGCTGCTCCATGTGAATATACTTTGTTAAATTATGTTGTATCTAGTCAATTCATTTCTCGTTGTTTCATTAAATCAAATGTAATGAGAGCGAATCCGTTCAAGTTTAACTAAATCACTTCAGATCTTATCAATTCACTTCACTTTGTAGCGTTAAACCACTTCAAGATGTAACGAATCATTTCTAATTTCAATGAATCATTTCAAATCATCTCAATTCGATTCACTCGAACGGGCCGAAAATTAACTGATGCTCAAAATTTGTTAATCGGCTTTCCTTACATTATGGAGAGAACACACTTGAATGACGTGAGAAAATGAGCCTTTTAGAAAAGCCAGCATAACAACAGTAAAATAAAATCGGTCAGACGGCCAAACTTCGAAAGTTCCATCATCTTCCTTTGACTATGCCTGGCACAAACCTTAATCATACAGTTAACAGGCTGATAAGCCTTAAAGTGATTTTCAAGATGCATTAATGTTGCTTGTTGTGATATGAATTCACCGTCTTCAAATTTTGATTTTGCTGTACAATAATAGAAAATCAACGTCGGCCGGCGTAGCAATGTTTTGAATATTGACAGCACACTAGTACGCTCCTATGGCTTTAGTTATCCGATTCTATGCATGCTAGCCTGGTATTAAACAAAACAATTCTTTAATTTAGATATTTAAATCCTTACAACCTCGACGAACCCATCATTACTGAGGTGGTCATTTCTGGGCCAAATCGAAGCAAGAAAAAAGGAAAGTCGAATATCAACTCTGCCATTGTTGGGACTGATACAAAACCATTTAAGCACTTGTCCTAACTTTTTACTCGTGACATAAGCAAATACATCTTCATGTTTTTGTTTCCGTTAGCCAACTATTGGTTTTTTGAAAGTAAACATTCGAAAAAACTATATAAAGCTCGCTTCAACTGAATTAATTACTATAAGAAAACAGTGCAATACCAAGCAAAGGTAAAACAAAATAAAAACCATTCAAACGAACAGCCCCTTTCAAAAATATTTTTTGACAGATACTAAAAATGCAGAGCTGTTTATAAAGGTAAAACACCAGGATCTGTATACCAGGAGTTGAATGCGTGTACATGACCACATAACGTGTTGTTTGTACTCTTCTTTCGCCAAAATTTGAATAGGTAGAACATGGCTATATGTCAATTTCACCTTCAGATCCTCATCCAATTATTGACATCACCATTTCATTTGTATGGATGTTGCTTCAAATCCTGGCTCTGCGTCAGACTGAATAGCTCAACACCCGGACCGAAGGTAATCTATCGAAATACGCAAAGTTTGAAAGCGTTCGTATCAGTCAATAAAGGATTGACAATATATGCAAGATTACTCTAGCTATTACAAGAACTAGTAGATAATGGTTTATCTAATGTGATTTGAACGAGTGAAACCTGGCTTAATGATTCAGTGATTTCGAGTTTGTTTGTTTGTTTTTCTTGCTTGAAATTCGACCTTATTACTACTAGATGTTCATGACCATGTGTGATTTCCCACCTTTAACTATAATTACTATCATACCAATTATCAGAGATGCCTCCGAAAAAAAGGATAAAACGGACGAGAAATTGGTTCAAACTTTTAACTGGACCGATGAAGAAGTTTCACTACTTTATAATGTTGTTCAAGACTACAAGTCCAAGCAGATACCGATGCTGTTGACCCAGATCTTGTAGATTCTTGTTATCTTGTAATAAAATTTAAACTACGTCTGCCCTTTTCATACTCTGTCCAACGTTTTTGAAACAAACTTGAATGTAAAGGTGACGTTTTGCACAATCAAGTTAGTACGGCATGAAGAATACACAACCCAGCTACATGTATTGCTAACTTCATTTTTTTGAAAGTCCGCGCTACTAACAAACTCTTCTACATTCAGTGTTTTATAGCCGAGCGAATTGTTCCACCAAACCGTAATAAAACTCTAGCAGTTTGGTGTTCCCACAACACTCTGACGCTGACGCAGTATATTGTTACGGTTTCAAACTCTCAGCGCATTCGTTTTCAAACCGCTATTTTGGTGACGGTTTCATTATTTTTCAAGCCAGTATCATGTGAACGCAACCCCTAAGTTTCGTAAAGAGCTGTCTAAAAGACGTGTTAAAAACAGCGCGTTATAGATTGCAAGCTAGGAAAACCGGAGTGTTTATTCAGGTAAGCAACCAAGGTTTGCCCAAAGTTTTGAATGGCACTTTTGCATTTGCTATACATTAAAACTAAATGAATACCTTCGGAAACATAATAACGCTCCTGATGAGGACTAAAGACCCCGTTCATTTGAAGCCGGCAGAGTTTGCAAACGGTACTCATGGTGCACGAAATTGAGTTTACCTATCCTGTCGGATCTGTTCGCAGTTGGTTTCACAATTCATAGCATTATTAGTTTCTTTTATTCACGAAATGTTTAAAATATATTTGCTGCTAAGGCATTACCCTCCTTGACCTATGGCAGCAAAACAGACATGTAAAATATGTCGTGGTTTTCCTGTATGACCCCGTATCCCAGTATACTCCCTCCTGATAAAGTGTGTACTGACCAAGCCAGACCACTTTAGAGACTAAACAGATATCTGGGTGCTCCAAAATAGCGTGAGTCGGTTTTCATGGTCGTGGCAAGTGCCCTAAAGAGAGGTATTCATCCCCTGAACATATTTATTCTTAAAACTGAACCCGGGGGGTGAGGTCTTTGTTTACGGTATTTGCTAAGGAACATGTGCACAGACAAGAGACTAACAGATGTCCGACTGCCCCAAAATTGCGTAAGTCGATTTTGCTGCGATTTCAATGGCCGCCATCAGCAAGTGCCCTACAGAAAGACATTCAACCCCAGCACAAATGATTTTGAAGATGGTGCCCGGGGGATGACGGGCACTTGCTAGTTTAAATGGCGGCCACTTACGCCAAAATCATAGGTTTCAGCCTAGTCCCCAGCTCAGTGCTAGTCCCTAGGCCTCTCGTAAACGTTCCTTAGTCCTTAGTCCTCGCCCCCTGGAGTAGGCTGCATAGGCTAGAGTGGCTTGAGGACTAAGTCGGACATCTGTTAGTCTCTAATCTGTGACATGGGGGAAACGCAGAAGGACTTACGCCAAGATCATGGGCTTCGGCCCATGGCTTTACCAGTGGGCTGCACACCTGAGTCGGATATCTGTGTTGTCTTTAATCTATGGCCAGACGTTGGTCACGGTTTGGCTGAGTTGTTCGCTGAGTGTGTGTGTGACTATAGTTGGTGTAGCGATGGCAGACTTTGACACCTTGATCTTTCCAACATTCAAGATAAAGGGAAGAAATGAGACTGTAAGTAATTCCCTACTATCCTTTTGGGTCTTTTGGAACAAATTGGGTCTTTGCAACCCAAATCGATGTGGAAGCTCGTTCTCTGTAAGGTGTTGAGGAAGACGAGATGAAAGATGTAGTATCATAAACGAAACACGAGACCTTATTCGGCTGTGCCGTGCGTGTTTTCGAAGTTTCGTAGCTTTTAATAAGTTCTGTTTTGATACTTCACGTATGTAGCTCTGTGCTATTCATGTCGGCTCACTGGCACGATTGAAGTGCTGTACGTACTAAAATATTCCTGTTATTTCCGCCTTAATCGTCATACAATAATGTATATATTCGGTATAGTTACATTTTGAATGCATATCACTGTGATATATGTTGCTATCAGTCAAATAAGTCGCAGTTAGCGCGGATCTCAATACGTCTCCATACGTGAGCACTCGCATGCATACCTCGGTGGTAAATCGATTGTTGTGAAGTACTACCTTATTGAAGAATATAATAGCGCCAAACTATCCTTGTAAACACACCGGCAGATGAGTTACATTTTCGCGTGTGTGGGTTGCCCGAATCTGGGTGTTGTCTTGTAAACATCATATTTGCATTAATGTAGTATGAGATTCGATCTCTATGACCAAGTAAACCGACTAAAATACTAGCTGAAAGGCTTGAGGAACTTACCTGCTGCTTGGCTGCCTATAGCACGTCAAAGAATTTTACTTTGCGAAGATTTTTGATACTAACCCTTCCTACAGTTATATGTAGCTTAATTCTGTTTCGACTACTTCAGTCAGTACGAAATGAACGGTAGCAAGATAAAATATTACACAAGATAATCCTATTTCACAGAAGAGCGCAAGTATAATTTAAATTTTATATTGTGCGAAGTTGATATTTTAATTAGTAACCTTGACGTCTCCATTAATCGGTACGACGAAATCTGTAAACTCGCGAGTGATACGTATATATATATTATGTCTAATAGACTTTCAGACAATTACACCTTGGGCAATGTTTTATTCAAAGTTGTGTATATTATCGCCAAAACTGTTGAATTTTTTACGTATTTTGCAATTTTTCTCGTCAAGAGTTTATTTTAACCGTATATGGGAGAGAATGTTGCTTGGGCACAGACATTATTGATTTTTGACACAGCCTTGAATATTTTTGTCTGCAGATCTGCTTATCTCAGAACACGATCAAAATCGATTTGTTCCTTGTAACTATAATCACTTTTGCCTTCATGAACCGTGACTTAACAGAGAAGAATAGTATTGTATTTGCGTGAAATATTAGTTGATGGAGAAATTCTTACTGAAATGAACAATAATGTAGTGCACATAGTTTTCCTGAGGTCAGAAGTCAAGGCATAACTTGGTATCGTGTTGCAAAACAGGTGTTCCGATCTGCTTGCATCCTCATTAGCATAGTGTTGTTGATTTCAAATATGTTGAAAAACTGAAGTAGTTTATTAATGATAAATTAGATTGATTATGTTCATTAGTGCAAAAGAACAAAAGGTCCTAGAATTTGCTTCAGTTTATGTTGTTAATTGCAACTTGATCCTCATTATCTGCTCTGATAAGTCAGACTATTCAGACATTTTTAAGGGTCAAATTCGATAAGTACCCTGCTGTCGCTGGATTCCTAGGGGGCGGATAGGAATAGCCAGCTGCCATCTGCCAAATTTGTGTAGCTGCCATCACAAATACTGTGTGACGGTACAATGGTTCCAGATAAGTGATTAGCAGGACTTTATTCAACGACTGTTGTGTTTCTCATATACAGTATGTAGTGCTGGATGCATCTTATCCCTCCTTCCTCTCCTGATTTCGAAAATTTAAATACACTTTAAAAGTTTGAGGTGGTGGGAAGTCCAACAAAAGCTTTAACACTCTTAAATATTGAACAACCAAAATATTTGGAAGTACCCTACTGTATTGCCCTCAACTCACTTTGTGTTCTAAACCGTTAAGCGCATGAAAATCGTTAGAAGTTATGTGCAGTGCAAGTTCATGCAACCCTGTGGTGCAAAGAGTGAATAGACACAAACAGTAACATTTATTCATTTTTTTTCACTTTCACCAATTCATGTGACTACTGACAATGTGATCGTCACGTTTCTTGTTGTCAAGCCTGTAGTCTCTTAAAGCGAAGGATCCGGCATTATCGTCATGTGACGCGCATTTTTTGTAGCTTTTTCCCCTCGTAGCATTAATTAAGTAGAGAGCTTGACTTGCTCATACGATTTGTTCGATATGCAAAAATGGTTTATAAAAACTTGTTTTGAATCAGTGACCGGTTGTTCGTACGCCGTTTAGCTTAAACGGCGAATAAGTTCAAAGTAGAGATCATGTTTATGTCTTCCTTGAACAACGAAATTGAAAGTTTTTTAACTGAATATATTAATCGTGTATTTAATTATAGTTTCATTAAGTAAGATTTGATTTAAAAGCTTTAGAAGAAGTCTGGGAGTGTTGTATGTATATATGTAACCTTTATTTAAAACCATTATCGACGCTAGCCTCAAGCAACATTCAGCTGGTTTCCATGAGGGGCGTCGAAACACTACAAGTAATCTATATACAAACACTAAACAAAAATACATGAACTATATTACAAAGGATTTTTAGGTGTGACCCTGTCTAATATTTAATCTAAAAACGTTTTCAGATTCAGCCAATTTCGCTTCCAGTGAGAGGCTATTCCAGAGTTTTGCGCCACTGTAGCTATTTAAAACTTTTTTTCAGAAATTCTCTTTTCGGAGCTGGAATAGCTAAATCTGCAAAACTGTTTCTAAGATTATAGTCTCCGTGAATTTCCCTAGATCTAGTGAAAGACTGAGTTTTTCAAATTTGGTGCAGTATTATTATTTAAAATTCTATACATTAATATTAATTTATTACGAGTTCGTCTTTCTTCCAAAGTAAACCAATCAAGAGATCTAAGAACGTCAGCTGAATTGACTTCATAGTTTGCGCCGGCAATTATCCTTGCCGCGTGATTTTGAAATTTTTGAAGTTTATCTTTCGAGAAAGCACAACAGTTGCCCCATAAAGAAGAGCAATAATCAAATTATGGCTGTATTAACGCGTTATAAATCACTGGCAATAAATTGTTAGGCACAAGAGGCTTGATTGGTTTCATAACAGCAATCCCAGCACCCACTTTTTTGCAGATTTTTTCAATGTGTTGCTCCCAATTCATCTTTTCATCGAGGAATACGCCTAGACGTTCATAAGAATTTGTCCGAGGGATCGGTTTTCCATTCAACATTACTGGATAATCACAAATCTTATCACTATATTATAAGGTTGTGCGCCGATCCTATAATCATTACTTTTGTTTTAGTAGGGTGATGCTGTAATTTATTTCTAACGAGCCACTCATAAATTTTATTTAAGTCATAGTTTAATTTTTGAATTCTGACTTATCCACGGACGAGCAGCGTACAAACGTCGTAAGCGGCCCCGGTACAATTATGTTCATGCAGTCCGATTAGTCTTTCATCGTTCATTAAGGGCTGCTTTCCAGTATATAAAATTTTAAATTTTAAACATTTCTAGTTGCAGTTGTTAAAAATGATAGGTTCTATTACAATTTAAGGTTTTACGTGCGTGTACCGAGTGCGTTTTCCAAAACGCGGAACTGAAAAGCAGCCTTAACTATTGGTTTGTGGCAAATGCTCAAATATGATTTTATATATATTGTTTATAGTTCAGCCCAGACATAGAAGATGTGTCTTCTGGAGATGAATGCTTACACTGTTCCAACTGTTCGACTGGTTTTAAATATCATCCATGGAGGTAGTTTAGTTTCTTCTGCAATGCAAATACAATCTCTCAACCACCACCGCAAAACAGGCGCGAGTACGTCAGGAAGCAAGTGCAGAATGCACGTCTGAGATTATCATTATCCATAATTTGGGTTCTAAAAACAGCAAGCATTGATTTGTTAAAGAAAAGTTAGGTTTACGTTCTGTGTATGCACGGACTCGCTGTTATGGTTGTTTTCCATCAAGTCAAATTCTCTTCAGAAAGAAAAGAATGCAAACTTGTTTTAAAGTTGTTTTGATACACTAGCTCACTCTCAACAACAAATAACATAAAGTTCTAATAAAGTCCGGACGTACAAAAATACTTAACACTCGCAGTTGAATTCACATTGTAGCGGATGCCAATTCGACAGCCTCATCCCCAGGCGCTTTATTGCTCTCCTTTTAAATATTTTAAATATCGTGGGCTACGTGCGGGAAACACCGCGTGCCTTCTGCCTCTCTCGACACCGTATCCCACGCAATACCCACGCAAGCGTGTAAGGCCTGGGGACGAGGCTGCCAATTCGATTGTATGGAGCACAAATCCGCAAATAAAGGTGGGAAAAACAGAGTAACCCATGGAGCAACCCAAGCCAGAGTTCAGAGCTAGGGTGAAAAAGAAACGGCTTCTTTTTCTACTTTTTATTTCCATTGTTAGACGAACGTGTTCTTCGTGCAACTGTGAGACTTACCAGCATGCTGCCATGTACAATCCGTACAATAACCCAGTGGACAGAATGGGTGTTGAAGAAGATACGTCATCCGCAATTGACGAAGCAAGGGATAAAGGATACGCCTGGGTACCAAGTGGCTTGTCTGATCTTGAGGTAAATCTGAGTAAATCAAGTTTTCCATCCCAGCGTGTGATGTGACTTTATATGTGTTTATGTGTTTATAGTTTATATATAGTTACTTTGCAGCGTATAAGCTGAATTACGTAACTATTTACACTGGTTTTCTACTGTATACATTATGTCTATGAATATATATTACCTTACACTGTCTATTTTTACAACAATCATATTTTACTTCCTAATCTGTTTATCCTAGCCCACCCTGTCAACTTTCCCTGTAGGAGGAAGCCGGAGTACCCGGGGAAACCTACGACTTTCGGCAGAGTAGTTGACAGACTCTTTTCACTTGAGAAAGTTAAGTCCGCACTGAGAATCGAACCCACAACCTCAGTGGTGAAAGGGCGTACGAAACTTGGTAGGATTGCGGGGGAGCAACCCTCACGAGGTGCCACCATGGTTGGCGCCAAGCGAGAAAATTTTGAGAATTTCAAGGCTCTGGATCGGCGGAAATGACCGTTTTCAAGCACTTTTGCATTACACAAACCTCATTTTGTTCATGTTCAGGGCTTTATTATTTCAGTTAAACTACCATTAGCGGCTAAAAAACTCCCTTCTACGTTCGCTGAAACTTGCAAATAATTTGACAAACTTAATCAATTTTAAGTTGAGTAACTTTTTTGGGGAGAGCCAAAAGATATCTCAGCCCCCTAAAATTAATATTGGGAGAGCCACTGTCCCCCTGCCTCCCACATGATTTATGTGAACACGCATGACGTAAATTGCACGACACTACTTTTCCTGAGAAAACGATGATAGTTTTCCAATTATACGAGTAGCAGTCTTTTTGTTGATGTACGTGAGGGGTAACACATAAAAATGGGGAAAAGCTGTATGTATTTGCTTCTAAGACTTATTATAGATTTATAATCTTCTGTGTATGTATAACCCAGTATTTACTGCCACAGGGGCAACTAAGAACGGTAATACAGTCCCAGCAACTCTTCATCAAAAAATAGGTGAATTGCTCACTCTTGCAATATTTGTCTGCGGATGAAAATTCCGATACGAGAATATGTTATAGTTTTTTGCAAGTTTTGAAATTTGATTTCGAACAAATATTCCAGCGTCATGCAGTATATCAAGCCAGTACGCTGTAGTAATCCTTGAATCTCTTTTAAGGTTGAACAGTACATGATGTTCCTACCTACGTCAAAAATTCCAAGACTTAGTTCTGATGGTCTCACCTATCGGGCGCAACAGCTTGCATTCCAGCTTCCTTTGCACGATTTTTCAGAGAGTTACTTGAAATTTCTTCCTTCTGATCAGAAGGAGTACTTTGACAGTGCTGTGGAGACATGCATCAAAGAATCATTGGGACGAGGTCAGTTTTATTTAGGGTGGTTTTCTTCAATTCGTTTCAAAGTAGTTGTTTTAGAAACTCAACTGATCTCTCTACAAAGCTGTGCGCGGTAGTGACAATGACATCACTCATCCAATTCTCTGCCGAATCGGATGAATGAAACGCGGGTGAGAGGATTATCTCCTGGTGGGGTGGATCGTTGGCACAAAACTGCTTGCAAGTAGATATCGATTTTGAACAAACTGTTAAAAAGGCATATTTAGCAAACAGTGCACAAGTACTGTACTGTTGCAAGGAATAAAGATGTAATAAACTCTTTTTTATTTAAGGAGTTGTTAGTCCAAGCATAAGCCGTGAACGTGATTGTAACGAATGTGGAAATGAGATAGGAAATGGATCAATGGCCGTGTTTGCTGACCACGCTGGATCATCTATTCCTTGGCATCCTCAATGTTTCTGCTGTCATAAATGCAAAGAACTTCTTGTTGACTTGATTTATTTCTTCAGTGGTGGCAATGTTTACTGTGGGCGTCATTATGCAGAGCTTGATGGGCATCGTTGTAGTGGATGCGATGAAGTGAGTTCATGTTTGTTTATGTAAATCTTCTGCAGAAAACTACAGTAGAGCACTACTCGCACTTTCTCTACTCGGCAAAGTGCAAAATCTCTACCAAGAGGGTGACTGAAAGTAGTTTTAATTGACTGACACCTAATAACATAGATAAATGTACGTGTTACCGACTAGCCAGCACGTGACTGTTTTGTCGATTCCGCTCACCTGCTGGTAGTACAAATTATACGAAAGTATACGTGATCTCGCCATTCATCTAGGCTATGCACAATACACAGCACAGGATTTCTTTAGAAAGTTAAATCCGTTTTGGTTTAAGAAATTTTACATTGAATTCGATGATTTGCAACTTTACGTCAAAAGCATCTTCTTTTTAGTTGATATTCGTCACTGAGTACTCGCATGCAATGGACAAAGACTGGCACGAAGAGCATTTTACTTGTGTGAAATGTGAGAAACCATTAAAACGTGAAAAGTTTGTGGCCGTTGACTGTAGACCTTGTTGCACAGAGTGCTACAACAAGTCGATCGCCAGTGTTTGTGATGAATGTGGTCAAGCTATCGGACCTGGATCTAAGGATATCATTGTTCGTGATCGCCATTGGCATGAAAATTGCTTTGTTTGTTCTTCTTGCAGCAAACAATTAGTAAGTAAACAAGTACGATCGCACTGTTGAACCAGCACTAGGCGTTTTTCAGTGGCCCATGACTGCACTATTTTGGTTTCCCTTAGTACTACCAACATATTTTCTTCATGTTACATTCGCGCTATATTTCACAACAAAAGATTGGTTCGGAGAAACTTAACAACCTATAAAAAGCCTAGTTTATAGGTTGCTCTTGCGTCGAATCAAATTTATTTTTCCTCAAAATATACCGCACTGAATTTATTAAAAGATCACAAAATACATTGTCAAATCTGAGACAAAATCGTTTTGAATTTATGATAGCATCATGGATCATCCGACACAGAAACGAAGTGAATCCATACGGCGCATTTACGTCTGGTGAAACTAACTTCGGAGTGTGCGTAAATTTTACACGCCTCGCTTTAAATCATGATCGTAGCGTGAGTAAATTTTACCTGCAGCGATTGAAGCGATTTGGCAAATACTGAGCGTGCGCATATCGAATTCCAATTAAGATGCTCTTTCGTCGTGTTTGTCAGAATAAGGCCTGTTTTCCACTAACCGGGTTTTTCTGTGCGGAAAATAGATCTAGCAATGTGATTGGTTCGCTTCGAGCTGAAATACATTGCCAGCCAACCAGTTTGGTTGATTTATTTTCCGCACGGAAAATTCCACCTGGTGGAAAACAGGCTTAAAATTGCATTCGATGCAAGAGCGACAGATAGAATAGACCTGCCTGAGGTTCCGTCGCTGGGTAACTGCACTTTCAAAGCTACGTAATGACACAACTATTGTACGTGCAGTAAAGAGTTGCTAGTAGGTTCTTTCTACATCGAATATTTAAACTCTGACTCCTTCAATCGATGTGGAATATTGTTTACTATCATTGTACCATGTTTCATGGCAATCGGGCTTGAAACGACAGAGGTTTAGTGCTGTATTCCACTGTTCCGTTTCTTGACGCACGTATAAGCTTAGATGCTTCAAAATTTTGTTTTGTTTAGAAATACTTTAACAGACAGACGAGTGTTCTTGAAATGCTAAATTTGAAACAGTCCATTTCACGGTTGTTTCTAAAAGGATTTTTATTATAACCTAAACTTTTACGTACACGTGCGTGGTTGAAGCCCTTTAAAAAGGGACTTAGGCATCTTAAAGAGCTTCACCCCCCGTCGAACAAAAAAAGATTAGCAGCAGTTGGCGAACGATTACTGGTCCAAAAGAAAGTTCTTAAACAATATGAAAGATAAACGGAAAGGGGGGTGAAGTACAAGTGAGATTGCATTATGACGTTGACGAATGACGACGGAACATACTGAAATGATACAGGCAGAAAATATCCCACAAAGCTACGAACAGCATGCAAATAATCAAAAAAGTACAGTACTAACAGCACTACACACTAGCCCACTGAATAGAAACAGTGGGCAAACATTGTATGTTGGAAATAATATTCGTGCAGTATTGCCAACTACATAGTTCAAAATTACACGAAGGTATTGCATAATGGACCGATCACTCGTGTATTGTTTCTATTTACAGCTGAATGAAGGATTCACTTTCCGAGACGAGGATTTGATTTGCCATCAGTGTCGAGGAATTAATCCGTCGAAGAATTGCGCTGAATGTAAGCGAGAGCTTCTTCCTGGTGAGAAGAAAGTTGGTTATCAGAACGCAACTTACCACGAAACTTGCTTCACTTGTTCCCGATGCAAGGAACCTATTGGTGCAGAGCAGTTCATTAACAAAGAAGACAAGCGTTACTGTCAACCATGCTTTAATCAATTTGTTGCTAAGGTACTGTGCACTTGTAAGAATTGCTAGTAAGAATTCTGGACGGATAAATTACTTTTAAAATTCGCCCGAAAAGCGAAGTGCGTTCCGTATTGCAAATACCAGTCACAGTGCAAAAGCACGAAAGTGTAACAGTATGTATGAAAGTGACAAGTCACTGACTATTACTGCTTCTTGAAAAGCCTCCTAATTGTGACAGAAAAACACATGTTCTTTTGCACAAAAAACTTTTGAAATCGCCAATAACAATCGTTAGACATTGAATGCCTTAATATGCAGGACTAATTTAAATTTAATCATTTCCGCAAAGTTTTTGTCTTTTTTTAATTTCATAATTTTCTTTAAATCTCCAAGGGCTGAAATTCGCGCAATTTACAAGGAGATTTTAACTAAATTTTAATGTATGCACCTTGTCAAGATTTTATATATCATTGCGCTCAGCTTTATGGCATTCAAATTCTAACAATAGGTGATTTCAGTCGTATTCAGGGGTTTCTTGGGACACCCTGTCCATTAGTGTTCCAATAACTTTTAAAATATGTATTGAAGATGGTGAAACCTGCAGGAACATAGCTATGTACCAATGTTGTTTTTATTTAGGTTTGCTTCAAATGCAATGAAGTGATCAAGACAACCTCTGTAACATACGAAGGGAATTCTTTCCACAGCGATTGTTTTGTTTGTGCGGAGTGTGGAAAGCCGTTGGCCGGGAAAGCTTTCTGTAGAATGGAGGACGAACGAGTATGCCATGATTGCTATATATCAAACCACGCCAAGACCTGCGCGGGTTGTTTGAAGGCCATTGAAGGCCAAGAAAGATATATTGTGTATGATAGCGAGCATTATCATCGACAGTGTTTCACATGTGATAGTTGCAAGAAACCGATGGCTGGCGAGAAGTTCCGTCTTCGTAATGAATCAGAACGTATTTGTATGGACTGTGCATAAACGTACCATGATGGCTAGTTGCGTTATGCAGAGAGTAAATGAATGGACGCTTGTGTTCACCGAAACCTCTGCATTCAGTGAAATGATTTTATTTTCTTTCGTACGGTATATTAACAACCTCGGTATGTGGTCTAGAAAATAAACAATATCAAAGTTAATACAATGATATTGCACAAGTAAATTTATCAGCTACTCATAAAAATATCAAGAGCTATCAGCAAAGTAGCTTTAAAGCGTTAAATTTGCACGGCGGCTTGCTTTTTATAATTGAAACAGATTAACAGCATACTTTAGTCCGTTCAAAGAAATACCGTTTTTCCTTGTAAAGGAGTGTAACAAACAGTGAATTATTTTTCGTTAAATTTTAATAATGTTCTTTTTTTCTTATAAATTTAGTCCTTTTTGAATTATGATAACTTAGGGCTTGTTCATATGGGCTAAAGTTATCCCGGTTGGCGAGGAAACTTTTCGACCAGCCAATTGTTCTGTTCATATGGCGAAACGTTATCCCGCTTACCGGGAAAAAATTTTCGGCTGTGACGTCTACGCCCGCCATTTTGTTAAATTACATGTTGAAAAGTTGCTGACTAAACAGAAAATTATTCCGGTAGGCGGGAAAATTGCGTTCATATGGGGAGAATTTTATCCCGTCAACGCAACCTAATTTTTCGTACTATGTGTTAAGAAGGTGAGATCTCGCTTGCGAATTTGCGGAAAAGTTTCCTCGCTAACCGAGATAAATTTGGCCCATATATATGAACAGGCCCTTATTTGACTTCTTGAATGTGCAGAGCATTTACATCTACCACTGCTTGTGATATACATACATGCATTTTCTTGAAGTATATAAGTACGAAAGTCTATATAGTCTATAAACAAGTAAAAACAATTACGTCTAAAATAAACCTCTTCAGTATTCGAAGCTGTAAGACTTAGTTACAGCCCTTCTTGTTTATGTTCAACGATCTTCTCCTAACCCAGTTTCAATTTCGTGATTATAGTGGTATGAGCTATAGCGCCGGCGTCTTGAATTGGCAATGCATTGTGGTGTAGCTGTTCAGTGTAGAGCAGGATTTTTTTAAAGGCCCAGGCGAAAAATCTTGGACACAAATATTACTTCACGATAACTAAGGCCAAAAAACAAGGTTTTACCTTGGCTTGTACCCACAACTCATCACAATTTATGATGGCACTACCATTGTTGAATAAATCAGTTCAAACTTCTTCTAACACGGTCAAAATCAGTGTTTTTTGGAATCCGAGTGGGATGATCACATATCATTTATGGTTTTAACTAAAGAGCTGCATAATCAATTCATTTTGCTGTACTGGAGTCGACACACTGTTTTGGTAGAGCTTTTCTGTAGCGCAGTCTGTGGTTTCAACTAACAATTTTAAACACCAAGGCCTGCTCAACCCCAGCTGATTCTCATGACTCTCAAATTTTCTCCGCTAGTATAACAGAAAAAAAATTTTTAAACTTTTGCAAAAGTGCAATTATTATGCAATGTTAAGAAGGCCCTGCATACGATCGATTTTTGAGGCGATTTTTCTCCTGTCACACACATTCTCTCATTCTAAAACACGACAAAAGTCGCAGATCAAAGCGTGCTTGTGTGCATGGGCCTGTAGTTATTCCAATTTTTCTGGTAGATACTAGCTAAAACCTTGACTTTTACATCAAAACTTTAGTCAGAGTTGTCACAGTAGTCTCAAGATCATCAATCGCTGTCAAGATGCTGAATATTTATGTCAAGTTGTTTTGTAAAAATATTACCCAGAAGCACTCGAGTACGCACAACATAAAACTTGGCTGCGTATATTCTAAGTATCACTTTCTGCTAACATCAAGCTCAGCGGCATTGGAAGAAAGCTCAACACAATGTCTTCCAGGGTAAGTTTTCTTTGCCTTACGATATTTGTGGCTATTTACCACAGACAACTGCGTAAACCATCCACATGCAGCTAGTGCAAATAGCGCAATGCTTGTAGTGTGTGGTAATTCTTTCGAATACGTGCGATGCGCTGTCATTGCGAAAAATCTGGAGTTTTCTCATGAGATGTTCGAGCTGGTAAACGAAAAAAAGAAGAACAAGAAAAAAAGAAAATGGCTAATTTTCAACTAGACGTTTCAAGCTTCTTGTTTGTGTACTCCGCGAAACTCATTGGAAGTTTCAAGAATGTCTCGTGGGATTATTAGACTCTGCTTGCAAAACAACGACAGGATTTTGTATGATTTCTATGTAACCTTCCATGGTAGCAACATGGAAACAAAATAAAAGTGTTGAGCTATTGTGGAAATTTAGGAAACTGAATACAGACCGTTTGATTGCAAAGATATTCGTATTGTACTTATTAGGAACTCAATTTACTGTGATAGCATAATGAATTTCCGACTTACGAATTCCCTTCATTACTAAGGCAAAGTACATTTTGTCCATTTATGTACATTGGTATTGTAAGTATGAGGTACTGGTCAATTTTAGTTGTATTTCGCAGGGAGTTTGGTCAAGATCAATATGACTACACCCCTACATGGCCAACCCATAATTATAGTAACATGACCGTACAACGTTGCTATGATTTCATCAAAATATAGTTTTGTTGACACAAATAACAAAGATCTAGAAATCTTTTGTGAATTCGTTTGGTGCTGTTATGAAGGATGAAACGTAGAAAACACTCGTCTTCGAGACATAGGTGTTTAGTTCTTCTGTAGAACGTAAACTAAAGGTCATCGTGTCAAGTCACTCGTGTGTAAACATCGCTGCATGATATGTTTCAAAGTTAGCTGCATTCTCCATGCAGTAATGTGGAAAATATAACATAGTTATACCACACGGAAAATGAAGAATAGAAATAGGACATTTTTATCTTTGTACCAGTGTTTGCAAAGCTGTTTCAGGTCCCATAACTTGACCCAATGATTTTACTGTAATATTGCACGATGAACCGTAGGACACCTCATTAAAATTCTTTAACCACAAAAGGAGCGAGATAATTAAGTATAAATGAGGATCTGATTGTTGGATTTGATGAGATTTGCAATGAAATTTTGAAAACAATGTCATGGTAAACAGGGCAGTATAATTATGAGACAGTAACTTTTGGTATTGTCTTCTATTTGGCGACAATTAGCAAGTGTTGATTAAAGTTTGATTACACTCATAAACGTTGTACTTTATTGCGTTCGGAAAATCTGCATACTTAATGTTGGATAATCTTATGATTTACGTTGTTACTTTCTTCATTTAAAATATTATCGAATGTATGTATGGTATTAATGAGTACAATACTATCAAGTGAAATGGTTTGTCTGTCAGAAGTAATTTTTTCTTCAATAATCAAGAAAAACAGTTGAAAAAGTATTGTTGACGTAATACCGGTCTGAATTTTCTGGGGCTTACCAGCGTCACCAGCGTGGCGTGTACTACAGCAACAACTTTGAAGATTAAATCGCGGATTATCAGGACACCGGGAAACCTTAGGAGACAACAGTCTCCACTATTCATCACGTGTGTAGACTTAACGTTTTATAGGTTGCTCGGGTATTTCAGTAATGGGAGAATACGTGCGTGGACAGATCTTGAAAGCTTTCCAAAATTTTTCCTATGTCATCGCTCAGATGATTAAAAACACTTAATAGCATTTGAAGCTTTATTACCTCATTGCATAGTAAAGTGATCATTATACTATCATAAATTTTATTTATGAGTCAAATGAAAATTTAGCATTTCTGCTTATGGGGGACACAACCAACCGCCACTAAGCTCAATATAAGGAATTATTACAAATGAAGCAGTCAGTTCCACGGTCACCACCTAATTACATTTTTAAAACTGTTCAAAATTGTTAGTAACTGTATGAACATGAATAACCAACGACTTTAGCCCAAGTCCATGGGTTGTAGTATATTTCAATGAGCGTACCCTATTTTTTCTCACGCTTAGGGTTCAAGTCGGTGTACGCATTGTTATCGTCAAATTCAACCTGAAGAAAAGAAGTTAAATTATCAAGAACAACCATTTCATGCAGATTGTTTCCTCTGTGAGCACTGCCGTAATCCACTGGGAACTGAGAGTTTTGTGAAGAGAGATGAAAAACGTTATTGTCAAGGATGTTTTAATCGACTCTTCGCAAAGGTAACATATGCAGCTCAGTATAATTTAAAGTGTAACTGCTAAACGTTGCGAATTCTGATCCAGATGATTTATTGTTATGAAATACTCACTGATAATCCAAAAGAATCTAGCTAAATGTGTTCAATATATTGTCAATTTTCACACTGGTTATCTGCTAAAGAAGTCCGAAAGTGAAACAAAATTGCTTTTGTTCGGCGGGATACCTTGGCTCTGGGGCGTCAAACCATGCATCACATTAATATTTTTATTTCGTCACATTCTTTTGAAGCTCACCATTATGTTTTGTTGTTGCTTTAATTTCCAATTTGATGCAAATTCGAAACTGAAGTATTCATCTTTGATTCAACATAATGCAGAATTTTAACTTTCAACTCAAAATTCTGACTTGGTTAGAATTCTGACTTGGCTAGCTATAACACAGAATTCCGACTTATAATAAGAATTCTGACTTTAACTCATGGTTCTGACTTCTAACTCGGAATTCTCACTTATAACTCAGGATTCTGACTTATAACTCAAGATTCTGACTTACCTGTAACTCAGAATTCTGACTAAAGGCGGATTTTCCTTACTTGCAGACAGACGTGTTTGCGACACCCCGCCTGAGTCGTAACGAAACAAACTTTTTTGTTTTGGCACGATAGTCAAGAACAATTGGCGAGAATCGCTGGTGTGTTTCCACAAGTGGTTTTCGCATATTTTATAGGAGTTTTATAGCGTTTGCAATGCTCGGCGTCTATTGTAATCTTAAAATCGCCGAGCATCGCAGTCTGTCTGCGAGTAAGGAAATGAGCCTTAAAATTATAACTCAGAATTCTGCCTTATAACTCAGAGTTCCGATTTATAACTCAGAAATACGACTTTCTATTTCTTTCTTATCATGTTCAAACTTGAAAGTCTGTTTCCGTTGTGCTATCGCATGCGATGGCCACGAAGTTGATTCTTCGGATGCTCACTGCATTTGTTTGTCCTCTATGTACCGGTTTGGTTTCTTTTTATCTTCCTGCCTTGAACACAGGCGGTGAAAGTCGTGAAGATCTGATTGTACACTATTTCGAATTCGGTTTTTCATACAAGAAAATAATTTCGTTTCTTATTACGTATATGGCAATGTTGTGAATGCAGTCGGGAAAGAATTGGAAGAAAGTGGTTGTGAAGTTGGATACGAGCAATTGCATCAAACTATTGCGTCGAGAGAGACGGTGAGGAATGCAATAACTGCTTTAGACCCAGAACGGGCGAGGTCCAAATGACATGTGGCACATCGAAGGCTATGAGATACTAAATCCCTGTGGGTTTGCCATTCATGGTGCTGTTGATGGATACAGCCGGCGCATTCTTTGGCTGCATGTGGGCCATCGAATAACGACCCTAGAATAATCGCACACTTCTTCCTGGATTTCGTCAGAAGTATAGGTGTACTGCGCGAAGAGTACGTAGCAAGACTACAACGTGTTCTCCGAAAAAATGATTATGACAGTCTCAACGAAGAGAAAAGTTTCACCCACGGGGAATCAGTAGCTAATCAAAGAACAGAAGCGTAGTGGTCTTTGCGGCGACGTTGGGGAATAAATTGGTGGATAAAGTATTTTAAAGACCTTCGTGATTGAGGTACTATTGAGTTCGGTAATTTCTGTATTAAGCCCCCGGAAGGCTCACTTTTTTCCAAACAGTGTGAGAAGGGGAGGGATTCTAAAAAAGAAGGAGGGCTTTCTTTTTCTGCTCCCAGAAGGGGGACTTATTGGAGAGGCGGGCTTAATGTATAAGTTATCCTAAGCGTATTTTCACGGCCTGAAGCTCTTACGAGAAATTAATTAATGACTTGAACACATGGAGGCAATGCTGGCGACCTGGTCCAGTAAATGAGATGGTTTCAAGTAAATGAGCAAGCCCGACTGGCTGTACAGGGCTAGATCGCTTGTCGGGTTGGCTCGCTTCAAGTACTCGCGAAATTAAAACGGTCTAATATTTTGTTTCTCCATACACTATTTTGGATCTTGCAAAAAAATGTAGAATTACCATAAAGCGCATAATAATACTTCACGCGTATTCGTTTTACCAGCCCAGTAGACCGGCTAGCAAGCTGCATGCATGTATAAAATCACGGGACATTACTGTCTTGAAAAACGGACCAGCTCGTCCCCATTGAATCAAGCCACAAGGCTCTGGTTCATGTGACAAAAACAGTCGTCCAGGGACGCACGTCTTCAGAAGTTTACTGTGTTCACCCAATAATTTCATGATTAAATGGCTTTTTCCATGCGTTTTATAGGTCTGTATAATGGTGAAGACTCGATAAATCAAGCATGTCTTCGTTTTTGTTTTAGCTCCATTTGAATACGCATAGTATTTGGCCAGTTAATAATGCTGAGTCTCCTGCGGGTAGGCCAGATAAATTGTACTTTATGCCCAATCTACACAGTAATCAAGACTTCAAATGTGAACCTGAAGAGTCAGATTTGCCCTAGAGGAAGCAGAAGAATTTTACTGTTATTGCGAGTCAAAATGGGGTTGTTCTCCTGACTTACAAAAGTTGGCGAATAGATTGATGTTGGAAGAAGATTATCAATACCAAGAAGTGCAGAAGAAGCTGAATATGTAAGCCTTTTGTTGCTTACAGCAGCATTCCATGAACGTTACTGGCTTTGTTGTCGTATACAGCTTACCTGCAGAGAATGATAATGTAATATGTTAAGGCTTTTTTATATAAAACAATGTAACTGCACTTAATTGTATTTACTAAGATTATAGTTTTCTCCAAGAAAAGCAAGTTCTAGTCCATGGAAATCACATATTCACCTACATTAACTTCACATGATAAAAATAACTATAACAAAACAGCCACAATTCATACGAGAATTAATATCCTGAGTGTCCCCCCCCCCCCCCCGCAAAAAAAACACTGTTTGAATTGTAACGAAAAACATTACTGCTATTGCACTAATAAGTTTCATTGAATTCAGAAAGGGCAAACTTAGATTTTGATATACAACATGTAATGTTCCGGGCAATGTGGACTGTGCTATTGACGTTTTGTCGAACACCCATTTTTGAAAATGGCAAAAATTAACACTAACACCCTATAAGCTAATTTGCATTCTCAAGAATGATTGCTCAGCTAAAAACATCAATAGGGAAGTGAAACTTGGACGAAAAAGTAAATTTAACGTAGTAAAATGTGCCCTTTACTAAATACGTACAATGAAACTTATCTCAATGCAATAGCGTTTATAGTTTTTTTAAGTGCTATTGCCCTGAAATTGCTGTAGCACATATTGCTTAAATGAACTTTTGGCATTTTCGAAAATAGTTGTTCAACTTTAAAAACATTAATAGAGCCATCAATATTGCACGGATACTTAAATGTTATAAATCAAACTCTGTACAGATTCTTTTTACTTCGGCACACCTGTATATATATGAGGAAGACTATCAAGCTCAGCTTTTGTAGTGTTGGCCAATTTGTTTGTGCAATGTGCATGAATACAGTTTATCATTCTGGGTATTTGTCACAATAGATATACGAAAACATAACAGTAGTTTCGTTACTTTCGAAGGCTTTTTTCTCCAATAATTGCTGAATCAGGAACGCTTTTCTGGCCGGTCGGTTTTCAGCACTCTTTGAATCTTTATTTTGCGAAGTAGATGCCCTGAGACTAAGAGTGTCTCCAGTTTTCAAAACCTGATCCGAATCGTGGGCAACGGCTGAAGCATCCATCTAGAAACTTAAATGAAAAATCAGAATAATCATGCAGAATGCAAATTTGAGAGACAAAGCTATATAAATTTGTAGCGAAGACATACAATCATTGATTTCTGTATAACTGGATTGTGCATCCCTATATGTCAGCTGTCAAAATTTTAAAGCCATCGCGGCCATCTTGGTACTCCAAATTCGTGATTTTCGCAGGCTTCATTTTTGCAGCCGGATGCATGCGCAATCAAGCTGTATAGAAATCAATGCATACAATGTAGTAAGATTGAGACCCCATGGTAAATCAGACCTGGCCCATTGGAATGAAATCCGTGTTGGGGGGCTCTATTTGTATATTTCTCTACCCTGGTGTCGGTTGTTCGAAGCGCGTTTAGCTTAAACGGTGGATAAGTTCAAAATAGAAATCATATTTACTGTACTCCTTGAACAAGGAAATTGAAAGTTTTTTAACTGCATACTATTACTTTGTATTTAGCTAAGTTTAATTACATAAGATTTGATTTGAAAATTCTAGAAGGTGTGTAGGAGTGTGTTTGAATTCTGACTTATCCACCATAAACAACCGGTCGCTGGTATACATAAACGTAAAAATATGTACGACATAAACGAATTTAAAGACCTCGCAGAAAAAGCTAAAACGAACCTTATGGAATGGTTTCGGCTCAAATCGAAGAAAATATCGAATTCGAGACAATAAGTAGCGACAGCGTAAATGAAATAGTGTCTTAAGTAAGTCGAAAAATCTCCGAAAGAATTCGAGAACGCGTAGCTAACGTGGTGATCCCGAATTTTTATCCACACAAGAATTAAGAGAATTGGACGGAATACTAACCCCGTGTTGGATATAGAAAAAAGATATTGGGACAATGAGTTTAAGCCAGCTTACAGAGAAAACAATAATAAAAGAACCGAACTCTGTAAAACGATCGCTAGATTCACCGAACTAAAGTCCGCCGAAATAAGATTATGAGTAAACCAAAGAATCACACCCCAAGAATCGATCGAGATCTTAGAAGACGAACTATTTAAAAACGACCTCATAGTTTAGAAAAATTTTAAAAATGGGCTAAGGAAAACTTGTTGGAGTCACGTGGTGTCGCCATAGCGATAGCGGGTGTCATCACGACGGTGATAACCAACGCTAGACATCCGGTTAAAAAAGGAGCTCAGGCAACGAGTAAGTTCGCAAAAGCTTTGAGAAACTTAGCTAAACAAGTAGGCCCCATCGCTAGCTCCATACTAGGATTACTTAGTAGTATTATGAAATGGGTAGCAAAAGGTGTGAGCTTCTTAGCCGAAAATCTTTGGATATTAGCGTTAGCGTTAATTTGGCTCGTATACGACGTATACAAAAACAAGAAAGATAAGAGAAAAGCCTAAAAAATAAAATTTTTAAAAAAATGTTTGAGAGTAGGATAAATTTAAAAAAAATTTTTCTCTTATAATAAATGAATCAACAAAGCTCAAACATATTAGTTCCAGGGTATAGAAAACATAAAATGTCCGATGATCAAGGGTAATCGCACGCCCGTAATTACTTTTAAATCCAAACAAAGCCAATGCAGGAGATGAGCTTGACGTCGATCGACATTCCGAGACTAAAACACGACGCGTGTTACGCGTGTTTGGTACCACATAAATTGAATTTTTAAAAACAAAAACGATAAATCTTGTTCTTGAACAGCTTGGGGAAACTCTCGATCGAACGCAATTAGTCGTGAGCGTGGGGGGTGAAAATATTTTTGACAACGGTGGTTTTAACAAACTCGAAATCTATAAGGATCTTTGGTTGCCCGAACGCGTACGAGACGAAAGACCCGAGTATGGAATAGCCAACGAAAACACGAGAAAACTGATCAGCGGTTCAGACGACGGAGCTAAATCTGGAACGACTCAAAAAGTGTCGGACGCCTTGGTGGCTTCGGTGTTGGGGAACGTAGCAAAAAATTAAACTCGATAAAATCATAGGAGACCACGGGTTATTAGCGCCTTATTCGATGGAGCACGCGTTTCAATATAAGGTTTTATAGGGTTACGTTGCTGAGCGCGGACCAAATTATGGTCGCTCAATCTGGTGAAAAAGTAGCATGGATACGAACTTCAGAATCTAGAATTAGAATATGTGACGGTTCTTCAAAACAAGCGAAGCGAGTAGCAATATGACGATTAGAACAGTGGTGTAACGGACTTTGAAGGGACCCTTGGGAGAATTTCTCTCAGGGGCCCTTTCCCTGGCATGCTGTCTTAGGTTGGAACTGTACTACATTATTTGTTCAAACACGTTTGAATTTTCTAAGTTATGACGTCATCATTGATTGATCGGGGCCCTTAGGAGTCGCTCTAACCCAGACCTTAGTCCGTTACGCCACTGGGTTAGAAATTCTTTAAGGACAAGTCGTCGAAAATGTTCACTACTAAACGCGTAAAGTGTTTATAGCGTCATAATAACAAAAAATTTTTTTAAAATTTTCTCAAATAAATGAAACGAGATTTTAATCATATTTCTGATAAACTCGATTAAGAAACGATAGACATGCTCTTGAAAAACTACGATAATTAGACAGCAAATACGAAAAAAATCTGTAAAAAATACAAAAAATTAAATCGAACTAAAGTTTCCTTACAGGTCACGAGCGTCCGGCGTCTTAACGGCCGTCGAAGCTGGAACGAGCGTGGTCAATCCACTAACATTAGTTATCACGGGTGTTGGAGCACTTATTACAGCTTGGCTTACTAAAGTGATATCGAGAAACGAATCGAAAATTACAAAGTCGCAAGCGTTAGTTACCAGAAGGTTTGTAAACGGATCATCATGTTTGGATAACCGGAGAATTTTCAGAATCTGATAAAAATAAATTCCTGAGCGATTTAAAAGTCATCGATGATATGATTATCAACATAAATCACCAACTGAGTGAGCGGTCGTATGGAAACCTTCGGGAAATATCCAGCTTAGAAAATTTGACATTTTTCAACTTGTTGAGAACGTCACATTTTTCCTCTTTCGAAGACCCCCTAAATAATTGTCAGAAATGAGATCCATGTCTTTTTTACACGGATTATAAAAACTTACGAGTCAACTAATGTTTTCTCGATAAGGTTTAGCAATCGACGTGAGTTGTTGAGTAATCACGATCGTACTGAGACCGTAATAGGCACTTACGCAACGACGCCACGGAGTCGCACGACGGCTTTCACGACAAAAATTTGGCAAATAAATTATGCAACGTCTACCGTGACGTTCACGCCTTTTGTAAATTACACAAGCGGTGCAAAGAACATGTTTTTATAGTTGGGTGAGCGGGAAAACGCGGGAAAATTGAACAAGTTATTTCAATTTCTAAATACGGTTTTCAATGCACTGACTGTTGATTTTTTATAAATTTTCCCTGTCCGGAAGAAGGGTTGTTAACTAATGAGTACTGTTCGCGAAGCAAGAAACACCTAGCTACTTATTGCACATAGTGAAACTTAATAAACGACGAGGAACTAGTTAGATACACTTCTTATAAACACGTAAAATGGCAAATACCTCAGTGAATTTCTGAAAATATATCAATAGATAGAAAGGCAAACAACTGTTGACGGCATTGCTAATGAAAAGAAATGAAGTTATTGCTTACTTCGGCAACTATAAACCTAAAATTCTTGACGTTGACCGGTGGACTTCTGTCAAGCCATTCTCACGTCCTCGACAAAGACAGGACCGCGTTCAAAAGAAAGCGAAGTAAATGTACGCATGCGCAATAGATAGGTATGACGTCAACCGGTCAAACTCGCCGTCGTGAGGCCCTCCTGTCGTCGTTGCGTAGAGTGCCTAATAGAGAGTTTACGATTTAAGACACGGTACGGCTCGACGATGCGGGGTCTATATTACTAAAAAATTAGTCCTAAAGCAATGCTAAGCGCAATAATTAGGGAGTTCACGATCCACGACGCTAAGACACGACGACGTGGAAGCTAAGTGCATAAATTTATAGTCTCAAGAAGTCGTTACAGAGAATTTGCAACCGCGTAGTGACCATGAGGACCACTGACATCCATTATGTTTTTACTGGCAAAAGTGTCCGCACGGTGCTGACGCAATATAGGTCCCGCCGCTCATGCGAAACTTTGCTGACCAGCACTTGCAAAAGGCTCAAAAAT
>JAOBYK010348577.1:0-17269 GCA_025434845.1 Phenganax subtilis | reverse complement strand
CTAGTATTGTCCTCCCAAAGATCCAACGTATTAAAAGCCAATAAAATGATAAATTCATCGCAAATAATCTTGTTATGCCGTTTTGTACAAGAAAGCTTGATAACCTTTGCTCAAAGTCAGGGGGATGCAATTTGTTCGGCGGGCTGAAATCTGAGTCCTGGCCAGGGGTAATTACTATGAGAATTTAGGTCCAATATAGATTGTTTCAACAAGAAATGCGCCATGTTTTTGGTTCCACTTTGTTGACAGACGTCTGATGACAAATTGGGGCACTCCCTCCAGAAAATATATACAGCTCAGTGGTCTTGTCACGTACTAATGTATGCAGAAAAGTGTTCTCTAAAAATTTGATTCTCAAGAACATTTTTTCAGAACAGAAATGAACATGACTCAAAATGCACTTGACAAAACAAAATTGAAAACTTTTTCTTTATATAATAAAGGAGGAATAAACGATCAAACCAAGCCTAAAACTAAACCTATGACTAAACTTGATACTATAATTATCATTGCAAACGAAGTATTAGGAACAGGTTTGAAGACTAAGAAGAGTTTGCTACAACACTTAGATGATTACAAAAGATGAATCAATGAGCAAATCAAGAAACAAAATATAATTTTGGCTCATGCTGAAAGGAGGATAAGAAGACACAAGGGGATGAAACACAACTAAATAATGAAAAGGCAAGTTATACAAGTTATTGACGAGCTAAGATCAAAACGACAAGAGATTTTGACTTAAAGAGATACGTAAAAGTAGGTGATATCAAGGAATACCTAAATTTAAGATTAAAAACTCATTGCTTTGAGAAACAACTTCGATTTAAACTCGATAAGTGGGTTCTGGGTGGTAGAATTACTATGTATACTGCAGATGAAGACGGTGAGATTAATATTGTTGGCTTCCTAAATAGAGCAAAGCCCAGTGTTATAGAGCTTATTAAGAACGATTTAAAAGATCAAAAAGTTCAACTCGTTCTTATTTGTAAAGTGATAAGTAGTATAGGAAGGGAGGTTTCTGGGACAGAACCTTCTAGAACATATCTTACACTATTACGTCACCCGATTCCAAGATGGCGACAAAGTAGAAGCTACTATTACAGCAAAATCCAAGATGGTGCCAAAGTAGAAGCTACTATTATGCGAGATCACAAAACCGGTTTTCCCAAGGTCAAGGTGGTTCGAGGTCACCCAATTCCATTAATTATGCGAGATTGCCTGTGACGTCATCAAAATTATTGTGCAATCTCATGAATACTTAATGAGCTGGGTCACGTGATCGATGATGTCATCAAAACTATTTTTTATGCTGACTCAGCGAATTATTTTTTATGCTGACTCAGCGATTTATTTTTATGCTGACTCAGCGAATTGTTTTTTTTAAAAAGTATTATAATAAATGAGTAATTTTAACGGTGAAAAAGAAATCAATATTCGAGAAACTCTTTTAAAATTATCTTCTGAAAAAGAAATAAAATATACACAAGCTTATATTAAAAAAGCTTCTGAAAAAACATTACTTGTTATTTTTCAAGACTATCAAAGAGATCAATTGAATAAAACAAATGAACTTTTTACGGATATGGCAATTGGAAAGTTTTCTGAATTACTCAAACATTTATCTTTAATAGAAAATGGAACTGATCTAGGAAGAGAACTTTCAGATAATAAGCCTTTTCGACATGATATTAAACTTATCATGGAGTACATCACACCTTATATCCCTTTGTTAGGGTTATTTTCTGGAACTTTAATCGTAGGAAAACATGTAGTAAAAAATGTATCTAATACTAAAGAAGAAGAATGTCAGAACAAAGAAGAATTACGAGAAGAAATGAAACAGAAAGAAGAAACAATTTCTTAAGTGAGATTTCGAGTAATTCTAAAAATAAAATTTCTTTAACCCCAGAAACGGATCCTTTTAATATGATTATTGTAGGCATGACCAATTCTGGAAAAACTTATTATCTTTTGAGCATGTTAGAAAATAAATACCTTGCTTATTTTGATTATATATTTCTTATATGTCCTACCTATGAATGGAACAGCACTTATCAAACTTGGCCTTATGATAAAGATGAGAATTTTATCGTTATAAATTGTGATCAAGATGATGTAGAATCTTTTTTAAAACAAGTCGTATAATTTTCAAAAGGTACCAATTCTTTAATCGTTTTAGATGATATAGCTTCGAGTTCTTTTGTAAAAAAACGTACTTCGAAACTCGTGAAATTAGGATTTTCCGCAAGACATTATGGTTTAAGTATTATAGTGATTACTCAACAACTTACTTCTATTGCAAAACCTTTTAGAGAAAATATATCTTTCAGTTACTTTTTATAATTCTAATAAAAAAGATATGGATCTTAATTTTGATGATTACCTCGGACACATTTCAAAAGAGGAAAAAAACGATATACTTCAGTCCTTAAAAAACGTAAAATACGCCAAATTAGAAATTTCTTTAAGATTTCCCTACGAATACTTTGTGAGTTAAGAAAAAATAAAAAATGTGTAATTTTTTTATTGCTTTAAATTACACATTGTATGCACTATGTTTAATTTTAAGTTTTCATGTTTTTTACGTCTTCAAAAGTAGTATTGTTATAATTTAAGAGATGTATTAAATCTTATACCATTACCATTTTTTCCAAGTCTAGAAGTATATCCACAAGAACTTTTTTTTTCTATTTTTTTAACCATTTCTCCTGGATTATTAAGATCAAGAATAATTCTTTCTATTCTCTCTGAGTTAGATATACAGTTTCCCATTTATTATAGAACTTAATAATGAACATTTTCTAAAGTTTTATTTTTAAACTTAACCAACCCATCACTAACCACGAATATGTGGCACATTACGTTAGCAGTAGTAGCTTTTTTAGTAATTTCTAAACGAACTCCATTTTGAGTGTTTAAGAGTTTTTTTCCTGCTCCCACCACGAGTTTATCTTCCGTAGTTCTAAGATCTACTACTAATGCGAATTTATCTTTGAAAAACTTTCTTATAGTCATAGTACTAGGCCTGTATTCTAATTCTGATTTATGTTCGAAAAGTCTTTTAGCCTCATCGTAAAGATCTTCTTTTTTAATGCCTTGACTATATACACTATTTGGAACTCCTTCGATAGTAATTTTTATAGATTCGATATTAGGATAAACATATTGTTCTGAATCAGTCACACTTTTATTTCTAAATAACATCATACTTTTTCTAGGTAAATTTACGGTTTCGTTTACTAAAGTAGAGCTTTTATCTCATTCTTCCGTTTTTAATAGAGTAACATGTTCGAAAGACAAATTTTTTCCGGTTTCATAACCTATAATACTTTCTTGAGCTAGATCTTCGTTTTGAATTTTTTCGTACTTCAACTCTATATTTTCTAAAGAATATCCTTCTACGGATTCTCCAGATTGGGCTTTCATGATTTTTTCTGCTTTGGGTAAAGTAATTCTATATTGGAAGTTATTATTTAAAGAACTAGGAGAAAATAATCCATGATCTCCTAAAATTTTACAAAGTTTTATTTTTTGTTTTGTATTTAAAACACTTGCTACCAAGGCATCTGAAACTTTTTGTGTATCCCCCGATTTAGCTCCATCATCGGACTTACTTATTATTTTTCTTGTATTTTCGTTGGCAATTCCAAAATCACAAATTTCTTCTCGAGTTCGTTCGGGTAACCAAAGATCTTTATATATTTCATAAATACTATTCCCTGTATTATCGCATAAAATTTCTCCTCCAACACTTACGATAAATTTATCCATTAAGGCTTTACCTAAATTATTTAAAAACCAAGATTTTGTATTTGCATTTTTAAAATCAAATTTTAAAGCTAAACTTTTTGGAACCAAACAATCTTCTTTATTAAGTCTTGGAATATCGATATAAATTTCTTCCTCAGGATTCGCTTTATTAGGATTAAACGTAATATGATGTTTAGAACGACTTCCTTTGATATCGCTCATTTTAAGTTTTCTAAAGTCAGGTTTAAGTTCAGAAATAGTACTCATTTATTATATAAAAAAATATATATTTCTTAAAAACATGTTTTTTATTTTTATACATATCATAAACAAACCAAGTTAAAAATAATATTAATATCCATAAATTTTGAGCTAAAAAACTTACACCTTATGCCCCCCATTTTAAAACATTAGCAAGTAAACCTAAAACAGCACTAGCTATAGGAGCCGCTTGTTTTGCTAAATTTGCTACAGCTTTTGCGAATTTACTCGTGGCTTGAGCTCCTTTTTTAACAGCTGATCTTGCATTTATTAACATGGTTGTTATAATTCCTCCTATAGCAATTGCTACTCTACTTAAAGCTATTAAATTATTTCTTGTTCATTTCTTAAATTTCTCAAAACGATTAAGATCATTTATTTCTAATTCTTTTCTTATTATATCTTAAGTTTCTGATTCTAGAACCCTTTCATTATTTTCTAATCTTATTTTATCAGCGCTAAGTCTTGCAATTTTTTCTATAGTATCATATACAGCTTCTTTTTCTGGATCTGTTTCTTGTAAATTTTTTAACCTCCAATGATCAGCTTCATTTTCTATATTTTCTAGTTTTTCTTCTACAGTTTGAGATTCAGGCATTTCAAGGTATCCTCTTGCAGTTCTAAGTATTTCTTTTGGTGTTAAATCATCTTCCTTAAAGGAGATGTCTTTTATCGTGGTTTCTAAACTATCGATATAGGACTCTAAATTATTATTTAGACTTTCTAACGAGTCTATACTTACTTGAGATGTAATTTCCTCTAAATTATTATTACTCATGTCTTGCATTTCAATATTTTCTTCGATTTGTGCAGAAAATGTGCCAAAATGTTCAGCTTGTGCTTTTATAGTTTGTTCTTTAAATCAGTTAATAAATTCTTGTAGTTGTTTATTTTTTGAATAGACAAACTCACCATTTTCTAAAACTATAATATTCTTACCTTCAAATTCTCCACCTATGACTTCTCCTCTTTTTCCTAATCTTATTCTAAAATTTTCTATGAGCTCTTTGGAATTCACTCCATCTTTTTTAACAACATTACGACTTAAGAAATTAAGTAAAAAATTTTTCTTCTCGTGGGTTTCAATTCTTCTTTGATCAGCTAGGTCTTTTCGTGGATTAGGAATATCGATTTCATCCAAAGTATTATCCCATTCTAAATTAGGTTCCACGGTGGGTATTTCAGGCTCCATAAAGGTAGTTTCTTCTTCACCTATTTCATTTTCCAACAAGTCATTCATATTATCTCTTTCGATATTATCGTCTACGTTTTCATATCTTTCCCTATCAAACTTATTTATTTCTATTTCTTCTCTTTCTCTTGAAAAATGATCATAGTCATAATCACTAAAATCTTTATCCATTTATTTTAAAGATTTTTTATGTCATTTTTCTTTATCCAAGAATTATGTTTATTATCATAACCCAACCATTTTACTAAAGCCATATCTCCTTTAGTTTTTAAAACTTTCTCTACTCTATAAAAATCGTCTTTTTTATCTATAGGAGAAAGTTCTTGCTCATAGAATCTTCCTAAAATAGGCTCATCCTCTTCGATATCTTTTACTTCATAAGTATTAGGATCTCCTCTAAAAACTTTAGAAATTTCAAAAATTTCTTCTGTAAAATTGGCTTCATATCCTTTTTGGAAAAACTTCTTATACTTACTTATTCTTACTTTTTCTCCTATTTTATATTTTGGTATCGGAAACCTCCCAGTCCAATGTCCATATAAAGTTAACCAAACTTGTTCTGAGTTATTTTTGTTAACATTTACGGGTTTCATTAAAATGGTACTATGTTTTGTATGATTATAATTATAAACAAAATCATTTAAGACTTCTATCCAATTATAGGCACCTTTAGAATAAAAATATTTCCACATATTAGTTTTTAAAGTTCTATTAAAACGTTCTACGATAGCAGCTTTTCTTTCTGAATAGGTAGAAAAATAAACTATGTTATTATTTTTTAGTAGAGTTTTAACCCCTACATTTTAAAATTCTTTTCCTTCATCAAATTGTATTTTATCAGGATATTTCTCGAATCTAGTTTTAAATTCACTTAATAATTTTTTACGGCTGCGCTCATGTTTTGAGTATCTTTTTTTAAAACAGGAATTCCAAAAGCAAATCTAGAAAGTATTTCCACCCCAGTTAAGATCCAATTATAACCTTTATTTTTGTAACGTAATTTTCTCATATCTACGAGGTCTATTTGTAATTGTTCTCCAAGCGCTTTTACATACGTTTTTTGAGTCTTATACTTTTTTTTGATTTTTTTGTATCTCACATAAGTATCCTGGGTTCTTAACCATTCTTTTATTTGTTTTCTAGTTATAAGAAGACCATCTTCTAAAGCTTTTCTATATAAAGCTTCTACATTTTTATAATCCGATTTTGGATCATAATAAAGATTTTTAAGTTCTTGTTCGTTCTTAAAATTTTGAACGTTCATTTATTTAATTAAGACAAATTTCCATTAATATAGCCCCTACATATTTGTTTATATTTGAACTCGTCCAAAAAATGAGCTTATTATAAATTCCTTCTTTTACTTGTAAAGTACTTTCTATATCATTATATCGTGTTACAGATCCAGAAAGAGCTTGTTTTGTAGTAATAGGTAAAGTAACTATAGAAGAACTTAACATGCCTTGCGTATCAAAATTTTTAGTGGTGTCTACGATATCACAATGTATGGTAATATATTTTAAACCAAGATTTATATCAGATGGAGATTCGATTTTTGTCCAAGTATTAACGGGAATTTCTTTATTTAAAAAAAATCCTAAAAGCGTACCAAACTTATACAAAGAAAAGGCTTCTGTTTCGTGGAAAATTTGAACATGGTGATCTTGTGTGGTGGAAAAACTAAGTCCTTCTGATTTTAATTTTTCTTTAATATCATTAAAAGTATAATAACCTTCTTCTAAAACTACGTCTTTATTTCCTACTTTGATAATTTTATATTTATCTTTAATATTTTTAAAGTTCCAAAAAACAGTAACGTTCTTTACAAATAAATGCTTCTATTTTTATATTTCTATCTAGAAATATTTCTTTGGAATTTTTTTCTATAAACACGGTCAAACGAGCTTTGCTCGCACATAGTGATTCGTTCATTTATTTTAAAAGAAAAAATTATTAAATAAAATGGAAATCACAACAGATCGAATATTTTCTCAGCTTTTCCCTATGTTTAAAAAATATTATGGGAAAGATTATGAAAAAGCTATGAAATTATTCAAGACTTGGAATAGATCTGAAGCTTAAAAAAGATTCTTAAAAAAATATCCCCATGCGGATATTTCTCGTTTTAGTTGTGAAGGAAGTCTAGAAAAAAATCCTTTAAAATTAAAAGATGAAATATATTATAAACCTTATACATGATCTAAGTATGGATATGAAATAAATACTCCTCATTTTAAAAATAATAAAGAATGGCAAAAATCTCTAGGTATAATTATTCCTTGGCCAAAAATATGGTTCATTCGAGGTGAGATCCCCGAATTTTCTCACTTGATTTATCCAAAAAATCCAAATAGACAAGGCTGGGGAAGACATCCTATTAAGGATACAAAATTTTAAAGACCCATAAAACTAGAAGAACCCTTAAAAAATTTTAAAATGTATGTGAGTGATAAAGATTTTTTTCTTGCCAAATTACCTCCCATAAAAGTAAGATGGTCTGATAATAAAAAATGAGTCAAGATTTAATAGATATAAGAAGATATTTTAAACTCGAAGAACCTTATTTCACCATGTTATGTGGAATGTACGTGGCAAGTTTTATGTGTGGACTTAGTTTAGAAAATATAAAAGACTCTCAAGCTCATCCTATTATTAGATCCTTAGTTAGATATCATTTCTATTATCAAACGAGAAAATTTATAAAACATCCAGAACTTTTAAAAAAATATAATAAGACCGAAGGCCGCGAAGCGTTAAAGAACGTAAAAAAATATCTACCCATTCTATATATTAAAGTAGATTCTACCAAGAAAAATAGAGATGGACTTTATTATAGATTAAAAGGTGCAAAACAACTTTCTGATCATGATTGGGCTAGTTTTATAGCTTATTCTTCTAATGGATTAACTTCACAAGGGCAATTATTATTTCAAGAATCTATAGAAAGTTATGTTTATTGTGTTTTAGGAGCTCAAGCTAATACGAGGTGGAGTATCGTAAATCAAGGAGCAAAATCTCTTCAAACTCAAAGCGTGTTTAGAAAATTAGTAGAAGCTACTATTACACAAAACGATTCTACGATATTAATTTCTAATATGAGAAAAGCTATTTCTAGTACGAATGTAGTATTAAACCTAGCAATTACTCCAGGTATTATTTTAGTTCCTTCCAAGATGATTATTTTAGAAAAACCTATTCCAGGATTTAATAATATTATAACCATGGCTACAGGAAAAATGAGATTTGGTAAAAATAAAAGTTTAAATTACGTAAAACCTAAAAAGGTTCCAGAAAAAACTCATGAAAAAAATATAATTGAAAAGGTTCCAGAAAAAACTCATGAAAAAATATAATTGAAAAGGTTCCAGAAAAAACTCTTGAAGATAAAAAATTTAATAATTCTAAATAAGATATTCCTAAGAAAAATCATGAAATAATATATACTGGATCTATCATGTTAATTCTTGGGATACTCGTTTCAAAATATATTTTGTAATATTTTTTTCTTAAAAAAATGGCTTTGTATTTTGGATATGAAAAAAATAATTTAGAAGAGACACAGGAAAAGATAGAAAATATTAAAAAAGATCTAGAAAAATTAGAAAATATTTCATCCATTTCCAAGTCTCAAATTGTCACAAATAGAGCTCGAACTTTAAATAACTTAAACGATATTACGACGAATAGAACCGATATTACGATGTCTCAAATGGAAATTGCTGCTAGTAAAAAATATATGTTGGATAATCAAAAAATAGCCGTGAAAAATAAAGAATAAATCAAATCTAACGAAACCTCGATCTCGAGTAACACCTCAGAAATAAAAAGAATAGAACACGAATTGAATTCCAAAATACAACAAAAAAAGACGAGTTTTATGTTTACGTTTAAATATCCAAGCATGAAGAAAGATATCTGGAGAGATCCTTCGAGTAATCATGATGGATATCCTCCAACTTTAATTCTACCTCTCATACTTAATCAAAACTCAAAAATCAAATTACTCTATCATGTTTTTCATAGCAACACGGCCTTAACAAAAATGAATCTAGAATATCAAATTAACATAGTAAAAAAAGATTTTACGAGTGTTTCTATCGATGCATATCGTGGAGACTTTTTAAACATGAGACAGGTCGCCAGATGCTATGTAATAGAGTTAGACGAAGATTCTATTTTTTCTGATTATATTATTAATCTTCATGAAATCCTTTTAATTTTTATAAGTTGTCGACAAACTAATCTAGCTTCTATCGGAAACGAATCAGAATTGTACATGGTCGTGGAAAGCTAAAAAAGTTTTTACTTAAAATTTACTTGACCGATTTTTGAGTAAAAATCAAGTAAAACTAAGTAGTACTGAATTCTACTTAAAACTTGCCCTTTTGTACTTAAAATTTACTTGGCGGATTTTTATGTAAAAATTTTTTACTTATAATAAATGACGGAAAAGAATAAACAAAACAACATTGTTCCTAAAGAAGAAAATAATAAAATAAATGATTCTACGATTATTACTATGCAAAAGAAAGAGAAAGATTCTCGACGAGTAGAAGCTGGAAAGCGTCTCGCTCAAATTTCTAGAGAAGCTAAGGAAAGAAAAAGAAAAGCTTTATTAGAAAATAATAAAAATAAAGATTCTTGGGAATATTCTTTTTCTACAGTCGTACCCCTTTTTTCTATATTTGGAATCTCTACTATTTGTTTTCTTTTTTACTCATATAAATATAAAAATAAAGATATGAAGGAAGAAAAAATAGAGGAACCTAAAATAGAAGAAAAAACATGAAAGTTAATATTTTAGATAATTTTGAGTAAATTTTTTTTTTTTAATATAATAAATGAACGAGCAAACCAGGAAAAATTATATTAATCAAATTTATGATGCAGGACTTTTAACTTTATCTGCTGTAGGAGTTTCTATGGTAAGTAGAAATGTTTTCGGAGAAAGTCTCGGTACACCTCAAAGTATACAAGGCACTTTAAAACTTGCAGGAGCCGTTATGTTGGAAGGCATCCCTGTAAAATATCCAGAAGATAAAAAAATAATTCCAGAAAAAATTGATAAATAAATAAATGGCTTCTATGGTAGTAGGAGGATTATTTAATGCATTTGCTTTTGCTGGAGCAGGATTTTTATTCTCTAAACTCAATCATAATGCATATGAAAAAGAAATGAATAGACATAATTTAGCTATGGAAAAATTAGCAAAAGATAAAGAAGCATGGTATGAAAAAGAAGTTTCCCGAAAAAACAAAGAAGCACGTTTACGTCAGGAATTATCAGATGCTAATAAAGATATAAATACAACCAATAAAAATTTAGAAAATCTTAAAAGAGCGATAAATAATACATGTTTAGAATGGACTCCAGAACCAAGATTAGAAAACTACTATGTACCTAGCAAGGAAATGGTAAATTATCGACATATCGTAATGTGAATTTCAGGAATAATAGGAGGATGGGTTTTAGGAAAAACCTTAATATAATTTTTTTAAAAATGCATAATTCTATTTAGTGTAAAATTATACATTTTTAATTTAATCCCAGTAAATTCCATAATGTTTATACATTCTTAGAACAATTTTTTCTATATAAAAATCTACATAGATTTTTTAAAAATATCTTGGTTTCTTTTTATAAGTGCTTAAATAGATTAAAACTAGTATTAAAATATCTTTTGGATCTGTTATAGAAATGGGAGTAGAAATGTTTTCTATTCCTTTTTTCAAAGGTATAGAAAGATAATTACAATAACGACTATTCAATAGTTGAGATTCTGTTAAATGAGTTATATAATTCTTGTACATCTCACCGTTTTTACTAGTTTTATAAAAATCTATCATAACACGATCATAATCATAGATATTCTGCGGAAGAATCATCTCTTTTATTTTATGATTTCTTAATGTTTATAGAATCTCATGATATTATTCTTAAAAGTATTATAACTTTCCGAAACTTTTTCTTGAACGATCTCAGGAACATAATCTATTAACCATTTAAACCATTCATTTAATTTATTCTTAATAATTTGTTTTTTCGTTCATGGAGGAGGAATAGGTAAAGATTCTAATTTTTTATATTTTATAGGTTTTAAAACTTCTACCCCAATATTTGGAACAGGTTCATCGAGTAAAATTTAAAATTTTTCTTCTCTTTTATATCCAAAAGCTAAAGTATTAATTTTATCTGGTAATATTATTCTGTTATCATCATTAGCACTTAAGGCTATTTTATGAATGGTCTCTGAAAAAAGCTCATGTTTTCTATTTCTTATAATATTCATAGATCTCATAACTTCTATATTAGAAAATAAACATTTTTCATAATCATCTATAGTTAAGGTTTTATTCTTTGTAACCTTTTTTAATCCCTTACATCTCGTTTCTTGCTCACTCACTCCATTCGTTTTTTCTTTCTCATAAGCATATAATTTTGGTCTTAAACCTACAAATTTTATAATTTGTTTTCCTCCACATTCATCTTTAAAAACCCCAGGAACTTTCTTATTTAAACCTTTTTGTATATAAGAATTATCAGTTATTATTTCAGAAGTATCAAAATATTTACCAAGGTCTGGGGAAATGTCTTTATAAAAGTCTTCTGTTTCGATTTCATAACATAAAGAATCTGTATCCGTAAAAAGTAATTTTACCGCTTTTCCATATTTCTTTTTTATATAATCATAATGAAAATTATACATAAGACTTTTAGAAATATCTAAAATACTCATTCCAATATAAGAAGGTTTATTTAGAAATACTTTTGATTTATACATATGAACCGCAACTAAGTTTTCTGAAAACCTTATAAATTTTTTAAAACTTACTTTTTTAACTAAGTTTTCAAATTGTTCCGGTGAAGAAACAAGAATAACATCTTGTCTATTTCGAACATTTTCCATTGTTTTTCCAAACACAGAATTATTCATTAATTTAAAAAAATCTTTTTCAAACTTATTTTTAGAACGCGCCCTAAGACTCGTATTAAGTTCTATATAAGGTTTTAACCAACATGATTCTTTAAAACTTATAGCTCTATGTATTTTTGTTAATATTAACCCTTTTTCTAAATAATTCTTTAATATTTCATAATGAACGATATAACTCTTTTTTGAATATAAAGTTGGAATTAATTTCTCTGTAGTAATATTTTCCCCTAAAATAGTATTTATTTTTTCTGGAGCTAAAAGAAAATCATTATGAAAATGATAAAGATCTTTTGGATAATCTAAATCCACTTTTAAGATATATCCTTTATCTTTTTCTAGATCTTTCAAGGAAGTTATATTATCTTCCCACTTAAAATCATGCGAAGGAAGTTTTTGCATCATAGACCATCCATATAAATTGTTCGCATCTAAGTAAGGAATAAAAATACTATTTTTATTTTTATCGTAATTTTTAAGTATTTATTATTTGCAATGGCACGTCTTTTTGTAATCATAGAAACTCCTCCTCGAATCCCTCTTTCTATCATTAAATGCATATCTTGTTGGTGTAGTAGGTCTAATTTTATTTTAGTTTTTTTTAAAGAAGCATTCCAAGCTAAACCTGGAGATGTAAAATACCAAGCTGGATCTAGGTTATAATTCTTTTTAATAACTTTTCTAAATTATTCAAATACATTGGCAAGAAGAATTATGTCTGTTTTTTAATAGAGATCGTGATAATCTTTTATACTTTTCATATTAAATATTTCCCAAATATTTTTTGCGTGGTTATAGTCTTCATCTAAAACAGACTCATCGTTTAATTTTGAGTAAAACTCATGAAAAGGAGGAAGTTGCTTTTCTTGTAATTTTTCAAATAAATTCATATAATCATAAAGATAAACATTTTTTCTAGAAAGTAATTCATGATGTTTTGGAAAATAATATTTTAAGATTTTTAAATCTTTAGGGTCTAGGTGTTTGATTAAATTTTTTAAACTAGAACTCATAAACTTAAAACTATCTATAAATCTTAATTGCCTTTTAGACTCACATGTTATTTTATTTTTAGTGAAAATATCTACTATAATGTTTTTCATAAAACTAATATATTTTTAATCATTTTTTGGAATAAAATTTATCTCACCTGGTGTATCTGCTAATGCTTTATAAATAAGTGAGAATCATATCCTTCTAGATTATGTAATATAACAGGAATAAATTTTGGTTTTTTCATTCTTAAATTATAAGTATTATGGGCTGCTCCTCTATATTTCCCCGTATAATGACAATGATCTAAAACTTTTCTTAAGGTTCCTGTATTTTCAAATTCTTTTTTACAAACATAACAAAGTTTTGCTTTATTAAAATCTCGAATTTCTTTTTCTTTAAGATTTGCTTCTTTTGGAGACTTAAATTCATGGTAAAGTGTTTTTATTTCTTTCTCTAACATGTTTACGAATACTTTAGGGATGTTTTCATCTTTCTTTTTTATCGTATAATGAACTAATTTTGGAGGAAATATAGAATTATCAAAACATTTTATTAAGTAACATAAACCACTAGGAACGTGTTTTTGATATTGAATAGTCCCTTCTCCTAATTTTTTATGAACGAGTTTCATAATACACTCAAAATCTGCATATATTACAAATGGAACTTTTGTCGTACGTTCATAATTCCTAAACTCAATATAATAATCTTCTTTTGGTAATTCGGTCTTACATTGTACATGAAGTTTACAAAATTCCTTATGCCTATTTAAGAGATCTTTTCTTCCAAAATGTTGAAGACAATAATCACATACATAAATTTTCTTTTTCTTTTTAGTCACTTGAAATTTTATCAATCTAGACATATTATTAATTACTACATAATGTTTATTTTCTAATAGTAAAAGTCTAATATCTGGATTCTCAAAGATCTTTCTCATGGGAAAGATTAAATCTTTTTCATCATAACCAAATAAATTTATACGAAGTCCATTTTTATTCTCAAACTTATTAATATCTTCTATAGGAGTAGGAAAACGGATATTTTTCCAGTCGAGTTTTTCTGATTCTTTTATAATTTCTTTTGTTATTCTTTCTGGATGATTTCTTATTTTCAACTTATTTAATGCAATAGCAACAGCCCACTTAAAACATTGTTGATCTGGTAAACCATCTTCGTTTATGAAATCGTTTTTAGGATTTATTAAAGCTTTCTTTTTTTTAAGCTCGGGAGGTAAAGGAACATAAGAAGAACCTTTTAGAGGCTTATATCTTGCCATATGAATTAATAGTTCTTCTATATTTCCAAATCGCCATCCTGAACCTTCTTTTTGTTTCATTTCAAAAGACCTTAATATTTTTTCAGTCATTTTTTGATAAATTTCCTGGACATTAGATCCTTGTAAAACAATATGATAAGCAGAACTAAAAGCATCGGTATCTATATCTTTTATTACATCTAAAGTAGGATCATCTAATAACATTTTACATATTAAAACAAGTTCTCCTTTTTCCCTTTTAATATTTTTAAGAAAAACAAGTACATCATTTTTAATATATTCTAGAAATGTATATGGATTATATTTTGATTCTCCCTTTATACGAAAAGTTCTTGCACGACCTTGAAGCAAAGATTCCAACTCCTTAATAATTAAAGTTTTTTTATCATACAATCTTATAATATTATTCTTAAAATTATTATAACTATCTGAAACTTTTTCTTTAATATTTTCAGGAACAAAATCTAATAACCAATCATACCATTCATTTAGTTTTTTCTTGATCGCTTGTTTTTTCATCCTTGGAGGAGGAATATGTAAAGATTCTGGTTTTTTATATTTTATAGGTTTTAAAACTTTTGCTTCGATATTTGGAACAGGTTCATCGAGTAAAACTTTTCTATTTCTAACTCTTAAAGTTAAATCATTTACAATCCTTTTTTTACTTCTAATTTTCGAATTTAATTTATCTATAATTTTTATTTTCTCACTGATTTTTGAATTTAACTTGGATATAATTCTTCTCTTTTTAGTCTTAAAACAAAAATCAAATACAATTTCTTTTTTTCTCAGATTAAAATTTTCTAAAAATTGTTGACTATTAGATCTATATTTATCTAAGTGCTTATTAATATGGTTTTTGATAAGATTTTTGCTGCCTCCTTATAATCATTTTTATGTAAAGGAATATGTAAAGATTCTGGTTTTTTATATTTTATAGGTTTTAAAACTTTTGCTTCGATATTTGGAACAGGTTCATCGAGTAAAACTTTTCTATTTCTAACTCTTAAAGTTAAATCATTTACAATCCTTTTTTTACTTCTAATTTTCGAATTTAATTTATCTATAATTTTTATTTTCTCACTGATTTTTGAATTTAACTTGGATATAATTCTTCTCTTTTTAGTCTTAAAACAAAAATCAAATACAATTTCTTTTTTTCTCAGATTAAAATTTTCTAAAAATTGTTGACTATTAGATCTATATTTATCTAAGTGCTTATTAATATGGTTTTTGATAAGATTTTTGCTGCCTCCTTATAATCATTTTTATTTAATTTATTTTCTAAAGTATCTAAATATCTATGAATATTTTTCTTTCCATTTTTTTCTATTTGTCTATCTAATTTCTCGAGCTCATTATTGATAGGATTTAAAAAATTTTCATATTTTCTATTAGGTTTATATTTTATAAATTTAGGTTTTTGTGCTTTTCTAGGTTGTTTTTCAAAACATCTTTTTTTTAATCTTTCTAAATTCTTATTTTTTGTTCCATGCTCTGCGAGACAATTCACACAAATTAATTTTATTTTATCAGTATTATTATGAAACTCTCTTATTTTTCCTTTTAAACAAAACTTACAAGTTTTATAAGACTTTTTTTTATTTTTAATATTATTTTTATTAAGTTCTTGATTTAATTTTTGGTTTAAAATACGTTTTCTACGTTTTAATTTTAATCTCTTATTTAAAGTTTCATTCTTAATATTTTGCCAAATATCTAACTCCTCTACTACTTCCTTATTTTCTTCTTGTTTTCGTAAATCCTTTTAAGTTTTTTTTGCTGTTTTAAATAAAACATCCTCGAGTTCTATCTTTTCATCTAATGATTTAATATCTTTTTGCATTTTAAAACGAGTTAGATCTTGCTCCTCTATTTTTTTCTTAACTTTTTTTTTCTTATTATTTGTTCTAATAATTCTTCTAAAATCTTCTCTTTCTTTTTCTTTTTCTTTTTCTTTTTTCTCACATAATTTTGCTTTCTTATGATTAAAAATACTAACTTCTTTTTGTACAGCATTCTCTACTAAAGGTTTAACTTTATTCCAAACTAAAGTTTTTTCTTGAATAGATAAGTTTTTCCACTTGGAAAGATTCTCTTGAACATAATTAATTAACTCATTGTTTTCTGGATAATGTTATTTAATAATATTATAAAAAGCCTGGAATTGAAAATATTTCATCTCTTTTATTAAAGGAAAAAAATTTTCGTTTTTTATGTCATGGTTTTGAAAATTTTTTTCCATAATAGTATTTTTTATTAAATTAAAAAATGAGTCTGAAATTTTTTGAAACAAAATTTATGGTCTCTCTATTATATGACACAAAGTCGACAACCTCGCATGTAACTTTTTTACAACAACATCCTCCCAACTAGTTCATTCTAATTCGCTGAGTCAGCATAAAAATAAATCACTGAGTCAGCATAATAATAAATCGCTGAGTCAGCATAAAAAATAATTCGCTGAGTCAGCATTAAAAATAATTTTGATAACATCATCGATCACGTGACCCAGCTCATTAATTATTCATGAGATTGCACAATAATTTTGATGACGTCACAGGCAATCTCGCATAATTAATGGAATAGGGTGACCTCAAACGACCTTGACCTTGGGAAAACCGGTTTTGTGATCTTGCATAATAGTAGCTTCTACTTTGGCACCATCTTGGATTTTGCTGTAATAGTAGCTTCTACTTTGGTGCCATCTTGGAATTGGGTGACGTAATAATGTAAGATATTAAAGTATACAGTTTTTGTGGAAACACCACGTAAATTTATTTATGCAAAGCTTTCGGTCCCTAAGCCCGGACCGTCATCAGTGCAAAGCAGACTTTTCGCAATCACACGTCTCTTTTA
>JAOBYK010348466.1:0-17277 GCA_025434845.1 Phenganax subtilis | reverse complement strand
ATGGCGGCCTACTCGACCTCTCAAGCCAAGTTGAAGGCCTTGAAGCAGGCGAGGGGGTACTTCAAGCGCTCCGAACCTCATGCACAACCTGATCGTAAAGAACGACTCAAGAAGTTGATGCAGGAAAACCCATGTCGGGCCTGCGGTGGCTACGGCCACTGGAGCAAAGATATTTGCTGTTCCCTTGGTTCAGGGTTTTGCTGTGCATCCAGGGTTTTGGCAAAATGCTCTCTCACAATGGTTTTGATCACCATGCTTTCAAAACATGGGCTGTGCTCCCACGCAGCTTTTGATCACTATGCTTTCAAAACATGGGCTGCACATTGCTTGTTTCAAGTGCCACGCTTTCGACCCCACGCTTTCAAAACATGGGCTGCACATTGATTGATTCAAGTAACAAGCTTGTGATCACAATGCTTTCAAAACATGGCTTGTTCCATTGTTTGCTGCGCATTGGCTTGGGCCACAGACACACACAAAAACACTATTAGCCACACCTGAATATACCCACAAACACACACGTGATAACGTTTCCCTGTTAGTTGCGAAACATGTGTTTGTGACCAGTTGTTTTCCGAACGTCCGAAATACACTTGAAGCTTTCAAGGAACTGAGCACGGAAATTTTCCAACTCTTGAGTCTGTCCACTCCAAAGTCTGAAACTCTACGGCCAGACCTGTACTTGTGAGCTTCACTGTCACATGCATGTACCCAGCGTCGAGAGTGTATGACATTTTTTTCAAAAGAAGTGAACAGTCCAAGTCTGGCCAAAAACGATGAAGAGCTCTCTCCCGCAACGGTAGTCGCAGTGGCCTGCGCACTGGTTCAATGGCTCAAGATGAACTAACTGATGAACCAGTGTGTTTGAAGTCGACGGAACTTGGCATGGCATGTCAACCACCATCAAACATTCCAGGTGATGCCCCACCTAGTCAATCATGTCATCATCTTCTCCAGCTTCTTCCTCCCCCCCTTCCAAGTCGGCCGCGGCATCATCCAATTCAGCCGGGGGAGGATCGTTGAACTGGGCAATGGCGGCCATCACCATCTTTTCCTGGGCAAGACCCCAAGAAGGGTAGTGGTCGAGACATGATCCCAAGCAATGTCCCTGTGGACCATGGTCACCACAAACAGTTCACTGGATATGCTGCGGCACCTTCAAGAGGCCAGCAGCTTGAATATCACCTCCAGTTTGTACAAGCTCATCCCGAACTGCCACCTGAAAAACAGAATCTAAATTAGATGATAACTAGAGTGGATTAGTGGGTAGATTAGTGCACACTTTCCATTGTTTTTTAGTAGATGTTTGACCTTGGGGGTCCCGCCGCGATGGCTTCCAACTGCGTGGCATCCAGGCCATCCACCGGTTTCAACTGAGCAAGAACCATGGACGAAGACAGGTTTGACCATGTTTGACACATCACAAACAAGTTGATGTCATCAGACCGGTGCTATTGCAATTGCAATGTTCAAACATGTTCAAACAAGTGGCTTTGAGAACTTCTTTGCCATTGACCTTGAAACCGTACATGCCATTCTTGTACAATCCCTTGGCTCTGTTCCAGGCTCCTTCGGCGGCCTCAATGCCGATGGCCTCTTCATCACTCGCGCGTCGGAGCCCTGGACTGGGAGCTGAGAAGCCTCAGCCTTCGAAGAACTAGCCTTTTCCTTCGGTGAAGCTTTGGGTGTAGGACTCAATTTGGGCTTGGCAGCAGCCTTCTTCTCGGCAGGTTTTTTGGGCCTAGGTAGGGTTTTCTGCTTTGGGGATGGTTTTGCCTTTGGGGCTGGAGCTTCGTCGTCTGACAAAGCATCCACAGGCTGCAGAACCATGGCTCCCACCAAATAGCTGTATCCACTCATGATACCCTTGAACAAAAAGAACTTCTGGGTAGCAAACATATCGAGGTGAGACTGTTCACAACTATTGAAGCACTTGCCGCCACATGCACAGGTTTGAAGTGCTTCGAACATCGTACACCTTGCAGCCCGGCGCCCCGATTTGAGATCTCGAAACTCGAGAGCCGAATCAGGTGTTGACACACTTGTTCACACAAGTTTGTGCCATCCTGGTTGTCACTTGACCCAAAATGGGAATGGCCTGGAGGAGCCCAGTTTTGAGCTAGATTTTATGGGAACAACTTTGACATTGTTTCTACCGGTGAAACCAATCATCGCTTCCCTAAGCCCTCCACTATGCCATTCAACCCCCACACACAAACCTACGGGAGAATCACCCAGACCTCATTTCAGCTGGACGCAGTGGCCGCCACTGATCTCGGTGGCGCAAAGCAAATAGAATTTGGGCTTGAGCGGAGTGATCACTGCTGGGACCTCGTTGCCAACACTGACCTGCATAGGGCCGAAAAAGGTATTCTCTTTTGGTCCCTAGTGTGATGGAAGTTGAACACATATTATCATGGTTGATGACTCAAGGCTTGGCATAACATCTAAAGTTTTCATCCCTCTCAAGCCTCCCAAATGACATCACAATGGCTTGCCCGTGGAAGCTTCTGGAAACGATTGTTGTAAAAGGCGCCGAGTTGACTGCCACGGAGATTGCACTTGTCCAACTCACTCGGCAATTCCTTTGGACGAAAGCTGTTGACTTTCATCGCCGGAGTCAATTTGTAGCGGTACTGGAGTGGAGTTGGCACGCCGGTTGGATCAATCTGGCAAGGGGCGCCAACAAAATAAGTCAATATCATGCTTCTTTGATATTACAAACTATATAGTTTTATAGAGTCTTAACCTATCAACACCTTTCAATGCAAACAGCCGACAGTGACATTTGTATATAACTTTGCGCCTTCTCCAAAGGCTGCATGGTGTAGTCAACCATCCTCATCTCTGTGACGCCACGGGACTTTGTGACGTCGCATAAAGCTTCAGCGATCGACTTGAGCTCCTTGCCAGTGTTGCTGGTGACCGACACCAACTGCTTGTCGCAAGCAAGGACCCACGCGATGGCGTTGTCCAAGGTGGCCGCACCATCTAAGGGAAATCCAAAGATCTCACAAAAGAACAAAGGACTCTAAAGATGTCAAAAGCTAAGTCAAAGCACCCCAGACCCTCCCAAACGTTAAAATTTGGAGACACTTGCCTGAGAGCACTTCAGCGAATGTCCCCACATTAAAGCCGAACAGCTCTCCAGCTGCAAGCCGGACTGAAGTGGGCTCACGGTTGATCAACCAGAGGGACCCAGTAGATGTGATGGCAATCTGAACCTGGTTGCACCGGCCCAACGTAGCCGCAGCATCTATCCTCAGATCAGAACCAGTTTGGGTGGGGTTTTGTCATGGGTCCTTCATACTGTGAGGGCTTCCCATCAACTCCACAAAAAAAGAATCATTTCCTTTGACCATCCAGGGGACGTGTTTCCAGCTTCAAAGCTGCTCAAAGAGACCTGCTCGAAGTCCACCTTCTTTCGGTGGTTCCAAGGTGGAGATCCATCCCACTCTGGCGATGCCAGAGTCCTCGCCGTTGGCTCGGACCCCCTGCCTGAATCAGAACCTGCGTGCCACGATTTGAGGGACTGCGTGATTTTTGGGTCAGCCACGCATGAGTCGATCGTTTTCTTTGCTGCATCGTTCTGGAGAGACGAGTACTTTTGGATCAGCAAATCTGGGATCCTTATATCGCACACATTCTGGTGAGAAAGGACTTCTAAAAACAAGACAATCCTTTTGACATTGGCGACAACAAGAAAACAGTTTGAACTGGACCCGAAGCTCTTCACCTCCCCGTCAACCACAGTCAAGCACTCCAGAGAAGGAAGAGGCTCGCTGAATGCGGTTGTAGCCCTTGACTTGGGCCCTGCATCAGCACACTGGTCCCACCAATCAGAGACTGCTTTTCCCACGATCTTCTCCCGGCAGCCTTCGAGGTCGGAGCTTTGGTCCGAGTGGTACGCCGCAAAGAAGCGCATGTCCCAGGAGGGGTTGGAGCTGGTCAGGAAGTCGTGCTGAAGTTCCCAGCATGCCAGGGACCACTCCGAAAACCTAAGGGGTTCACAGCCCTGTTTTGCCAATCTGGAGTGTAATCCCCCAGACTTTTGTGGTGGTTTGGTATACAGGGCCCCGAGCTTGTAGCGCATATGTTTCAAACCCCGCACCTGCTTGGAAGCAAGTCGACGACGAGGACCGGCACCGACGAACCATTCCCGCTTTCCATGTTCTCCAGCAGTTTCTCAATGATTGCTCGGTTGCGCCAATGCCCCTCTGCTGTACCTCACAGTTGTTTTTTTTGTTTACAGTTTGGGCAATTTATATAGTTAAACACTTTAAACGCATGGAAACATCATCCTTCAAATATACCAAAGTTGAAACATGTTGAACACAGTTCTGAACCGTTGCAAGTAACCCTCCAATGTGGTGCCAAGGCATGGTCCGGATCAGGGTTCTGTAGCCTGGACACTGGCGTCCTCTCAACCCCGAAGATCGTGCCTTGTAGAGCCTTGCTTTTTGCAAACGCAGCAGCCGTGGCGGTACCCATGCTCAAAGCCGCCAAACCTGATATGTTGTAACCAACCCCGATTGATGGCAAAGACCAGGCTCAGAGAGAAAAACTTGTTTGAAGAATCCTTTTGAGCAACCGGGTTCATGGTTTGCATTCAAAACCTTCTGACAAGACGCATTGCTGGGATTTCTTCCTTTTGTCTCCCTGGTGCTGAGCATCTGCGTAGTTGAGAGATACCTCGTATACATCCATGTGCCTCGGAAACAGCGTTCAAAACATCCCAAATAGTATTTGGGTAAGTGCACCACCACTGTACCCTCTTGCATCACTCTTGCTTGGCGTTCCAAGGTTTTGGCAAGGCGCCCGATCAGCTTGTCTTCAAGAAGCCGTCTATTCTTGAGGACCGTGTTCTTGCTCGTGGAAGTGTAATATTGTGGCATCATAACCCAAACCATGGAATTCATGCTTCCCGAGCAAACGGTTTGGGACAGCAGGAGGGCCTCGTCGATCGCAACTGCTCCTGGAGAACAGTAGGCACATGTAGGGACAATGTTTCATTGAAGCCCTGGACATGGAAAGATTCGATAAGAGTTGTAAGACTGCGCCAAGGTTTGCAACACAGGCACGTGTAGGCCAGAGTGTGGCATCCAGAATCAGCAAAGTGAGCCTTAGGTGCCAAATGTATCAAACCGTGTCAACATGGGGGGTTGACATGTGGGAACCAAAAAATGGCTGAGAAACCCTGTTGGCCCCATGGCGGCTTGCATCTCTACGATAGTGGCATGCGCTAAGTTCAGCGAGGGGAAGTGAAGAAGACGGTGTTTGTTCTGCATGATCTCATCCACGGCCACCTTTCCTCGCTGAAAGCGCTCATGGATATGTTTCCAATCGAGCATCCCCTGGTGCAGCGTGCGCACATCAAGGTTAGTGTCGTTTTATTGTGCAGTGACACACACACACCCCAAATTTACAATCATTAGTTTTTGAACTTGCAAGCAGCCTGTTGCGCTGCGAAGGTGTCGAACTTAGTCGACCATTCACTCAGCTTCCGCAGGTCTGATTCCATTTGAAGTTGCGTATGCTCCCAATTCGTTTTCAAGAGCTGCTGCGACAACCTTGGAACCATCAGAAGGCTTTGAAGGAAATTGAGCCTCTAGCACCCTCAACAGCCTCGTTGTCCATGAATTCCCTCAAGCCAAAACCCTCAGCATATTCCCAAGCCCAAAAGTTTCACAACTCACCTGCCACCGAAGGACTCCACAGATCGCTCATGGTTCTTCTTCTCCGCCTGAAGCCCAAGATTTCTTTGGACACATGGGAAACACATGTCTGGGTGGACATCAAAGCATATGGCAAAAGCCTCACCGTGGTTTACAGATGTGCCCACCTCAGCGTTGTACTTGGCCAAATGGCACGCAAAAATAGCAACTTTGTTGATCTCGCAAGGTGGTACTGAAGTCTCAAGGAGGGATGCCAAGTCTGCGTCCCCATGGCGCAAAGTGAACCTGAGTTCAAGAAGTAGTAACTACAAAAGAATTTACATGTGGCAGAAGTGTGTTTTCAAGCTTCTTCATGATTTCTATTTCTCATGGTTTGGTTTGGTGAGCTTGATTCGGTCCAGCCGAAGCTTGAGGTGTGGTTCAAATACCGATGTCAAACACAAAACCAGGGTGTCGTTCATCGTTGATCATTTCGTTACCAAAGAACGCTTTCTTGATGTCAACCATTGCCGCATCTCCAAATGCTTTTGGGACCAAAACATAGAAGGTCTCGACGCATGCCAGAAAGACGCCGCAGGTCCTTTGCAGTGTTTCCTTGGAAGGAGGCCATTGAGGCCATTGGAAGGGCGGTCCGATCAGGGAGGAAGGTACACTAGGAGCAACTAGAACAAGCATGTACAAGCTAGAAAGCAGCCAAAGGTCAATGTCCTTAGCGTTGAATGCCTTCCGACTCTTGGGAGGAAGCGCATTCCAATCCAAGTCCATGCGTTCCAGCAACAAGCATAAAAGTGGTTCCGAATTTGTCAGTATTGTTTTCCAAGCACCAAAGGATCCGGTTCCAGTGCTGAAACCTCCATTGAACAATGATGCGCTCAAGGAGTCGTGCGTCAAGAACCTCGGCATGCTGTACCTCCTCCCAGCAAATGGCTTCATTAAAAGGAACATTCACACTCCAAATCATGTTCTGTATTGATGTATCACTTTGAATATTGAATGGTTTTGAACAATACACAACTCTGCACTCCTCACATAGTCCGTGAGAATGGCCTTCACACTCTTGGGCACTCGGTGAAGGAGGTTTACCGCGGCTGTGCTTTCTTGTTTTCCGCGCGAGTACGCATTTGCAAATCGAGACACTGAGTCATGCGCCTGATACATTTCGGTTAAGGAATGTACACTAACAGCACCATAAGCATTGTGTGACAAGCTTTCAACAAACGCACACAGTCCACTTCGAACAATGCCTCCAGTGATGCCACAACACCTTCTTTGCTGATGCCAGCCCGCATCATGTACTCCAACTGGTGGACTAGATTAAACGCGTTTGGACGCCTCCTGATCGATGTGGATCCCAAGGTGACTCCTGTATGGTGCAAATGCCCCAACTGTGTTGTGTCAGCGGTTTGAAAAGAGTTTTGGGGCATTGTCAACTTGTGAATTGAACATGTCCTCGGTTCACGTTTACGATCTCTGTTGCTTGAGGGCTCACGGCATTCGCGTGTATTGTGCAAAATGACCTGGGTAGCAATCAGCCGCTGCGTCTGAGACTACTGGGCAGCACTAAGTCACTAAGGGAAGAGCTGGACAATGTCCTTCGGCAAGGCCTTCCAATAAAGTTCAATTGCAAACAAACTGTAGCCCCGACTCCCGAAAGCGCTGGCCTTCAGCAACTCTGGGCAATCATAGCAGGCATAGAGGATTCCAACGGCGCAAACCGATCGGTTCCACCCTTTCACCATGAACACTTGGCCAGGCATGGCCAACCCTGACCCCAGAACACCACCTTCAGTGTCCGAACTTTTGAAGGTTGCCTGTGGTGAAGAAAGCCAAGCATGCTGCACTAGGGTCGCGGTCACCTTTTCTGTTCCTGGACGATTTGGGTCCGTGGCCAGGCCGTTAAGGAGCATGAGTTGACTCAGTGAATGTTGGTCCACCTCGAAAGAACTTCAAGACAATGATTTTTCACAATGAACATACCACCTGAGAACCCAGCTGGGTCTGCACACCCTCTCAATCCATAGTCGGATCGAAACGGGAGCTGCCACGGTCTCAAGAACCAGCTCCCCTCCCGCAGCAAGTCATCACTCTTGCAGTACGACCTTGATGCAAGCAAAAATCACAGGGGTGAACGCTTGAAGTTTAGCAAGCCAACTAAGTGCAAGACACCCCTGCGACAGGAGGAAACTCTGTATCGACAAAGTTGTAGAACTTCAAAGCTTCATCCTCTCAGTAGCAGAACAAAATACTTAGAACACTCTTGCCATGGTTGGGTGTTTTATGGTATGTTGATGTTTTGACGTATCTTCGATCTTTGGTTCTTCCATCAGACCCCGGACCCGCACCTGGTCAGCGAGTTTCTGTGTTAGCAAAGTGTCGACGGTGATTCCTTTCTCTTTCAGGTTCGTTGTCCTGAGAACATGGAGCTTCCGAAGCACGAGAACATAGTCATATAATGTCAGGCAAATATAAATATGTTTCTATAGTGTATAGTTATCAAATTATATACCAAAGAAAGAATTTGCAATCCTTTGCCCCTTTGTGCGGTGAAGAAACGACCAAGTCTCAAACAACGCCAAGTGTGGTAGAGCTACAGCATCAGGTGGAATGGCGGGGGTGTCGGTTTTTGCCCTCTTCCCTCCACCTGCGCTCCCGCCAGACGTCCGCTTCTTCGGCGCCATGCCCTGGCGCGATGGGCCGAGACGGAAGGGCAGGATGGTGAACGGTCGATCGAATGGTCGAGTCTTGAATCCACCTTTCACACTGTGCCACTGTTTGCTCGATCTGTTTGGTCGATGCGAAAACTCTCGAGGAATTTGCTCAGGGAATTTGAGATCTCTGTGAAGAACTCTGTGACGGAAAGAGTTGACATGTTTATGGGTTTGTGAATGCACAATTCTTCACAAAGTGGTTTGTGTTTTCAAGCTGCTTCTTTGTGAAGAAAGACGACCCCGTTCTTCACAAAACCTATGGTCAAAAAGCAAAAGCATCTTTTTTTCCAGCGGTTTCTCAGAAATCACATTGATCCTGCAGGAACCTACCCGTTTTGTGAAGAATGACGACCCGATTCTTCACAAACCACCGGTTGCACAGCTATAGGTTGTTTGTGAATATAGGGCCATTCACAAAACCTATCCGATTCTTCACAAAACCTATCCGATTCTTCACAAAACCTCTCCAGTTCTTCACACATCCTCACCCCATACAAATCAGCGCTAGTGGTCATGTGGGTCTCCAGCTCGCAGAAAACCCACGCACTAGTGAAGCCCAGGATGATATGCCACGATCTCCACTAAATAAACATCCACAAACAATCAACATACGATGAACTCTTGTTGATTATTATATCTAAAACTTATTCGACATATTTCGACATCATATGACATCATCCATCACGAAAGTGGGTGCGCTACCCCCACACCCTAAATCTATGTCTCCGTTGCCTCGAATGCCTCCGACACAATTTGTCGTGCCCTTTCGAAAGGCATTCCTGCGGCCCAAAGCCGTGCAGCTGCTTTGTACAATCTCGACAAGGCCTGCCGACGCTTTGCTGCGTTGTACCTTGCAGCTTCAGCCCTATCCGGCGCTTGCCTCACCATGCGCAACTCATTGGGAGCCTCAATTGGTGGCAATCACACACACACCCTATTTCGTTGGTGTGAGCCCCCCACAGCATCAAGATTTCGACCGTGATAGACAGGCGGCGCTGGAGGACCAAGAGATGGCCCAGCATATGGCAAGGCCCTCGGACAAGTCATTCATTCACAGTTTCCTGGCTTGGCATGAAAACCGGTTTAGTCCCTGGCCATAGCACGTCCAAGAGAGGGGAAGCCGCATAGGTGCCATCAGCGAAATCTTCCAACGCTGTGGCTGCTGAGACCAGCTCGAAGGGAGGTTGCCCTGAAACAATCACCAAGACAAGTATTGGCATACTGTGCCAAGAGATGGTCCTTTGTTATCTTTGTTCTTTGTTCATCCGAAGATTACAACGAAGGTCTATTTTTGTGCTTCACCTGAGGTTGGAACGCATGAGCCCGGCGTACTTCCGGAAGGCTTTCGACTCTTCGGACATGGGGTTGTGAGGGCTCTCGACCATGACTGCAGAAGCACAATTGATCATACTTGGGCTAGCCACTAGATTGAATATATTTTGCGACGTCACACAAAGTACATCCAAAAACAAGAAACCCGAGACGCAAAGGACGCCTGGGGGACAATCATTTGCAGCTCGACGTGCTATATCCGCAGGAAGGTACAAGAACACTGTGTCTTGCCAGCTCTCATCAGAGAGCCACCGCTTGGTCCTTTGGGAAACCATTATTGTCCATGGTTCTTAAGTTACGACACTGTGAGCAACTGTGTCCTCAAGATGACATCATCTGGGCTAGGCAGGAAGCCACCAACGCGGCTCCAGAACTGGCTGTTCAATGAGGCACGTGGAATTCCTGCCCAAGGGATGGAAGGAATGAGGGAGAATGACATGTTATTTGGTGACAATCTTTCTAACATAGGAAAAAGCCGCACTGGAACATCCTGAGTCTGCCAATCTTTCAAGTTTGAAGCAGTGTGGCGCACCGGGACCACCTATGCCAACCATGTGGCAGTGGTGGAGTTTCTCACCCAAGAAGTTCTTCCTTGCACAACTTTGGCAATGCGATTTCTTTGGCATGTTGCGACGATTTTTGAGCAATAGCAAAAATGTTCTGGACTTTCATACCTAGTTTCCAGTCGCGACAGTGTGTCAGCATCAGGGCTTTTCGATACTTGGTTTCTAATGGCCGATTGGTTGGGTTGTTCAGCCATTCCTGCATGATGTTGACGAAGTCCTGCGGAGTCTCGACGCTGGGCTTGGACTCAATCCATGTCCGGAGGACGGCGAACATAGCGTCGACGTCCTCATGAGAATGACCCGACATGAGGTAGCCAAGCTGAACCGCTTTAACTTTCCGAAGGGCCACCCAGCTCGCTGCTGTCCGTAACAAGCACTGGTTCTTTACCTCCTTCGAGGAGTTGTCGGCTTGGAGGTGAACGACGGTGCCTCGAAGGTCCACGCTGCGTGCCAGTACGCTCATTGAGTGTGCAAATATTTCTGCCGTTCTTGAGGACCCTGTGGTCATTGTGTGCGGTGACATGTTGATGGTGATTGAGTGCCCGTGAATCAGGAGAGCGGTTGAAGACATTTTGGGTCTGCAGAACTTGCTGAACTCCTTGCTGAGCAAGAATGGTGCACGTGGCCACGCGTGCTTGGCTAAATCCATGGAGTCCAATATGCAGGTAATGACTGGTGGTTGATGCTCTGCACTGTGGAAACGTGATGAGGCACGAAGGTGCCAATAGGCTTGGCGGTCGCAGTGCTGTCTAGAAAGGTGCGCTTGCAACACTGCCATTTGTGCCCTTCTTGCTCCAGCGCATTGGCCACACTTGCGGATGATAAGGCGATGACGCCAGCACTGAGAACACTTTGCATGATGGTTACTGAAGCGGACCCGTAGGCGATTCTGGAAATCACACTGCCATACCTGAGTTTTTCTTAGATCAATAAGGTTCCAGCGTGATCTATAGTAAAAAATGTTTCTAATACAGTTGAGCGACTGTGCAAAAGAGTTTCCTGCTGATGGCATACTCTGGGTGAACCGATATACACTGGCGGTAGTAGTCCATGAAGGACCCAGCGGGGAGGTGGCGCAGGTTCTCCCTGTTCATGTTGCGGTCATCAAACTTAAGAGGACCCATCCTGGGACGTTTGTTTGAGTTTAGCTTGTCGGGGATATGTTCGGCGCACTCGTGATAGAGCTTGCTCAGGAATTGGTGTACCCTCTGCCGTGCTTCGGATTGAGGCTTGGGTCCACGAGGGATAAAACGTGCATCGTAAGGGCAAGGCTGACCCTTTCTCGCAGCTCTAGCTAGCACGTTGAACCGACCTTTGCCGACTCCAACCAGTCGCATGAACCCTCTGTTGCACACTACCTGGCCCAAAAACTTCAAACTTCTGGCACCTCGACAGGGAGGCCCGTCTCTAATAGCATCCCTGATGAGGTCGAAGACCTCAGACATTGGAGCTGAGTAGTTGAGGATTAGGCCGATTAGGAAAGACCAAGATAGCAATAAGGCCGATCAAATATATAAACATGTTGCACTGTGGAATCATGCGGATGTAGGCCCCCGACATACTTGTCTTGTTCCAGCTTGGTCATAGTCATCAAGAGCTTGCGGGCACGCAAAAGGGCATCCCAAAGTGTCAACTTTGTTCTCCATGGTAGGAAGCAAACTTGATTGCATCCACAAGCCGATTGCACAAGTCTCCTCAACACCTGTGGGTCTGTGCTCACTTTGACTCCAAAAAAAACTCGTTTCTTCCTGAAACCCTGCGATGGCCGGCGAACAGGCTGACCAACTTTGGCTTTGGGCGCAGGCTTCGAAGGACCGCTGGGTTCGGAGTCAGAAAGCTCATCCACATTCTGGAGTGTCATAGCCCTGGGCCGGTCACACTGCATGACTACAGTAGTTCGATTTGTTGTTTGACCATGTCTTTTCAAAGCCCTTGATTCTTCGCGGATTTTTTTGGCGCCTCCAGGAATCTTGGCTTCGCTCGATCACGCCTGGGCGACCTCAGATCCAACGAGCTTCAATTTGCAGTCTTCTCTATTGAGATAGAAGGGTTGAAGGTGGGTAGAGCATTGAGCATTGAAAGAAACCCGCATCTGTTGTACATGGTGTGAGACCACATGCCGAGAACCCTTTGTCCTTTCTTACACCCCATTGAACAACTACTTGGAAACTGCTGGGCTGAACCCTCTGCCAAGGTTTGGGCCATCCAAAATGGACTCGCGAGGCCGGAGAAGCAAGGGATTTCACACAAGAAGAATAATAAGTCAAGAAGATATTGTTCAGACTTTGTGAGATGTTTTTACACCACTATCCACACCCTTAGTTGAACATATTCACAGAGAGAAGTGTATCTAGGAAAAGCCTGTGTAGAATCAAATATAAACAAGAAAACAGCAAATCAACTTGCCAGATCATGTTGTTTATTGCCTCATGAGTTTGAGCCATGAAGAAGGGTTCAAGTTCAAGGTGAACACGCGTCGACAAACTATGTTAAGTGTGAGCTATCCACAAGGCAAGCAGGCCGGGATCACCACCACAGGTCTTGCCACGGATTGCGGCCCAAGAAAATCACGAAGAAAACTCTCTGCACTCAGACAAGCAGTCACGACAAAAGGATTGGTGGAACATGCAACACTGCCAGTAGTCATGTTGCCAAAGTTTGAAGTGCACACGTGTACTCGATCGAATATTGGTGCAACACATTGAAACACATCCTTTGAATCTCGCTCACAAGCTTACGCGATGAAACCCTGTGTTCAGTGTAAGTGGAAGCCACTCACAAATCTCAAATTCCAAATTAGGCACAGAAAATGCGCCATCACCTGTAGCACAGCGTGTTAGCTGCAAAGAAGGCCATCAGTGGCAGGACGACGTTTCCGCATCCAGAAATTCTGGCCCTGTCTTGTTTCGATAAGCTGGGTCCCAGCCATTGGTGCATGGGAGGTTGGTTGCTGTGCTGCATCCACTGACGCAGTGGCATGTTCTTCATTTGCTCGGTCGTCAATTGGGGGAAGCCCTGGCAGGTTCTGCTCACTTAAAGACCGATGCAGCAAGTTGTCACACACATCCCAAAGATTTGCACAAAGATGGCCTCTCCAAAGCGGAAGTCTCGTCGGGTGACAAGGATGAAAGTGCGTTCGCGCCACACCTCGAAACAAATGCATTCACAGTTCACAGTATACACAAAAAGTTCCAAAGGTCTCAATAGGACACTGCCAAGCCCCAGACAGGGGCGCCGATTTGGTGCCCATCCACTGTGCAATATTTGACCTCCAAGCCCCGCCGCGCTGATTCCTGCAAAACATCAGAATTAAGCTCTACTCCACGCTTACAAAATGTGGCCACCAGTCCTGCAGGATGTGGTCAGTAATTGACCTGCACTTTTCAGATATGATGTGGGCCACATTCTCCATCAGCATGAAGCTCCTGAGCAACACATGGGAAACTCACTAGTTGCAACATGTTGGAACCCCACAATTCATTACCTTTGCAATCAAAGAGTCAGTGGAGTGGGGGCCGTATCCCACAGTCTGAAAAACTCACCCAAGAGGGCTGTTCTGGGATCGTTCAAGCATTGCTGGGATCCTGCTTTGCTCGCGCCCTGCAAAACGAATCAAATGAATCCAATGTCCTTGTTAGGTTAACACGAATCACGAGAAGATTTGACACAGTGCAATGTAAGCTGACCTGGCAAGGGAAGCCTCCCACTAAACCATGCGCTTGCTTTGGACATTTGTCCCAAGTGAAGTCGCAGACGTCGCCATGGACTGGGGCGACATCAACCAGTCCATCTGCTTGGCGCTGCTTGATGAGGGCTTGGCAATAGGGTGCACTCTCAACCTGGATGGATTGCGATACATTGCGATATCAAGAGCAAGTGGTTCGCTTAATAGTCTGAGTTCTGAACATACGATACCACCTTCGTGAACCTCAACTAAAACTTTTCGGAACTTCTCAACCCAAAGAATACATTTGGATGCTGTGGGGAACGCACGTGCACACACACACACACGCACACACACTTTCCTGAGTGTCGAGCGGTTTCAATCCCAAGTCAAGTCCTAAAATGCCCGAGAAAAGGCTGACAACGTTGTACTTGTTCTCCTGGAGCTGAAATTGAACGCGTGAACCATTTTTTGTCATGGGACACGAGCTTTCAAATCAGGTTCATTGTTCTTTGAAAGATGCCTAGCCTCACAACCTCCATCAATCCATGGGTATACCATGCTCAGCTGGTCCGAGACAGCTCCAGGTTCCAAGCTCGTCCAGTTTTGCGGGAGCCCTGCAAGTGACTGGAGGCAGAGACGCTTCCCTTTGGCATACAGTGGTGTCAATATGCCTGCAAAGAACTCTGCAGCATTGGCCGTAGCATAGAGCTGCTTTTTGGACTTGTTCTGCTTACAAGCTTTGGTGTATGCGCTAGACCAATACACTTGGTTAGCCCAGTCCTGCGAGTCATAAGAATTTTGCAGGTGTGAAGGGAACAACTGCACACTCATTCACGCATGTTTGTTGGCACATGAACCCAAAGCTACAAAATCAACTTCGGTCACGGCTGCCCCTCACTGACAAGTACCGCGGGTTAGCTTTGCTTGTTGCGCCGAAGACACCTGCGCCGCAGGTGACCAGGTGTTTGCGTGGGATGTCATATTGAGGCCTGTGTCATCGGCTCGTGGTTTGTTTGGAGCTTCCATGTTTCTGAGGTCTGAGGGCAGAGCGGATCGTCCCCCAAGACCGAACCATGACGGGCTGGTTGAGCAGTTGGCCCTTCTTGGGAAGTTTCCCAACTGGTGCACGCTTGGGTGGAACCTCAATAGTGAACTAATGGCCTGCGAACCTAAAGACATCAAAACAAAGCTATGCGTTGTCATCCTAGTGCATTCTTTTCTTTCAAGTTACAAGTTTGATATTGGGCCATTTGCCACTCACTTGTGGCAAGAACCAAGGACGGTAGCTCCTGAAGCACATCTGGTTGAACCCAAGATCCATGAGGTTCCCATACTTCGGCAATCGACCCTGCAAGGTACAAACAGTGCTTCTGGTTATTGTTTTTTGGGTCAAGTGCAACACACACAAATGCAGTACACTTTCTTGGGTGCCTCGATTGGAAGAGGGCGGAAACTAGTGTCTCGAACAGACGGACGGTCCATCGGCCTGAGCACGCTGCTGGTGCGGCAGTGATGTTACGAGATTGATTTTATGGCTGCCATATGTTGCTATTATAGTTTCAGTTTTCTATACATAAATACAACTCTTATGGGGCCCTCGCTCATCGTCGCTCAAATCTTCAACCGGGTGGAGCGCCATACGACGAAGACTTCTGAAGTCAGTCTGAGCCAGTCCCTTCACCACCAAGCACACTTCAGTGAGGAAGACTACTGTTTCCCAGTCATATGCAAGGTGTACTGACTCTTTCTTTTTTGCGCCCGAGCAACAATAGCTTTCGATTGCTGGCTACATGAGATGTGTGTGTGCGCGCAGGTCGGTGCAAAGACTCTGAGCTGTGAGTGAAGCATGGTTGAGTTGAGAGTATTGTACACACATCGCACTAACACAAGACTTGACAGAGTTTGAACTCTATCTTGTGTCTAATAGCGTTCAACTATATTTCTAATTATCAGTATTAGCCATGCGGAGCCTGATATCTAAGTCTCACTAGTTGTGCTTCATCAACATAAATCCCGGTTGGGCTGGTCTAAGACCCCTCATGGCCACAAAAATTCACCGCTCCATGGTGGAAAACCTCTTCCCACGATTGCAAGGTTTGCCAACTCATCCAGGAAGTCATAGTTGGACAAATCAGCATCGTTCGTTTCGATCATGTTCAAAGCATCAAAGATACAGCCCATTGCCTCTGACATCACCTTATGTAGGTTGTCCGAAGCATTGCAGTGCTGAAGAACTTGCCCAACCTCGGATTGCCAACCGAATGATTGCTAGAGCATGAACTGTCGTGGAAGCCACTGATAATGTTTTCAACTTTCAGATTCTGGCATGATTGGAAACATTGGCCAGGAACGACCGTTCTTCATGAAGTCTTGCCTGGTAAATGCCAGGATGCAAGATGTTTCACTGGCAGGTGAGGAAATAAATCAAAGGGCCAGGCAAACACTGATGTTTGGCGCGGATTGTCCTGAGAGCTTTGTGCACCAACTTTCTTCCAAAGAACACTACACCACGCTAGTTTCAAGACATGCGCTTTTGTCACTGTTAGGAAGTGATAGCTCGGAACCCCACCGTCCCACTTCGACTTCTTGTGCGGCTCCTGCATGGGAGCACGCCCAATGCCAATGTTCTCAAAGAAAAACCATCTAAGGTCAAAACCGCGAGGGTGACAGAGTCAAGCGCAGCTTTGCGTTCTGCGCCAACGAATGACATCAACAGCCAACCAAACAAACTTCTTCACACCAATAGGCCTGACGATGAAGCTTGCGCCCAGGGCTTCGTCCCCTTGTGTTCATGACCTATCCGGGCATCACGGATCTGTTTCTACACGTTTTGTTAAGGACCCCAGCCTCCGAAAAATAAAACTCAATGGCACCCCCGCCCACTTGGTCAAGAACGGCTACCAAAATGGCTGCCGACGCAGGCGGCTAAGAACCCATCTCTTCTCGAGTTGTTTCCCCGGCCGTTAAACACAGCCCACCTTCAGATTGAATCACAAAGAATGTGGGGTAAAAACACGTTGTTAATATATTATATGACATAGTAAATGCATCAGAATCCATCTTCTTTTTGGATTGCGCTCACCCCTTGCTTGAAACAAGCAATGCGCAGCCCATGTTTTGAAAGCATAGTGATCAAAAGCATTGTGGGAGCACAGCCCATGTTTTGAAAGCATGGTGATCAAAAGCATTGTGAGAGAGCATTTTGCCAAAACCCTGGATGCACAGCAAAACCCTGAACCAAGGGAACAGCAAATCTATGTGAAAGGTCCGGCAGCCCAATTTGTGAAAGCAGCTTCAACAGACCGCAATGGGTTCAGAGTGTGGCAACA
>JAOBYK010348355.1:0-17280 GCA_025434845.1 Phenganax subtilis | reverse complement strand
TGACCGACTGTCGCGCGTGTGACAAACACTGCCGCCAGCTATCCATGAGGAATTTAGGAATATATTTACGTGTATATGTGGATTAATTTAAGGTAAGCAAACTCATTTCTGGGCCACCTATGGGTATATACAAACTAGTCACACTCCATACGCCATTGACTATGAAAGGCGCAAATTTTCAAACTTTTGAAACAAAACTATACTTGCACAGCATACCTGGTCGGCCGCCCTGGACACCAAAGGCATTGCAAGAACCTTTATAATACCAAAGAATTACAAAAAGCTTTAAAATAATGAAAAATTGAACAAAAATAAAACGAGTTGTTACAGCAGAATTTTTGAACTTTCCTTGGAAAAAAAAACTTTAATACTTTTACGAGCCCACGTTCCCCGCAATTACTTCATGTTAGCACGATTTTAAACTTACAAAATGTTTACAAAATTTTATTAAATATTTGTGCTAGAAATTTGACTAAATGTTTGTCAATTTTACGCATTGGTTACTCAGGAAATCTTCTGTACAAAAGCTTGGTCTAGTAAAATATGGACGCTTTTGCCATGCTAATTTCTTAAGCTATTTTGGGCAAGACACAAGTCCAAATTCTGGTCATAGAAAATTGGGTAGAAGTAGTATATATTGGCCTACTGTACAACTTTACAGATTATATTGCAAAGGATGTAGGCATGCTCCAAATTCAATGAGAAGTAATTGTCAGCATGAAGCTTGGACCCAGAAATTCCAGCACTTTTCAAGACAATATATTTACAGAAGCTTCTCAAAGTCAAGAAATCCTTATCAACAGAAGAATAGGACAACAGCCATATATACTGTAGCATTGGTAATTGTTGTACTTGGGGCATCCTATGCTGCGGTACCCTTATATCGAATATTTTGTCAGGTAACTGTGAAGAGAGCCCAACTGCCTGATGGCAGACAGTTCTAGTTATCAGGGCATGACTCCTGTACCTGGATGCTAAGGCTGAAAAATCTCATTTCATAACATTGCAGGCATCTGGTCTAGGGGGAACAATTCAGCTGGCAGAATCTGGTGAAAAAATTAAGAATATGACAATGAGAAAAGAACGTTTGCTGACCGTGCGATTCAATGCAGATAAAAGCGCTACAATGCAATGGTCATTCAAACCACAACAATCTGAAGTAAAGGTAAATAACAGCCCACTCTTTAAGCCATAGTTCTCCAGCCATCCCATTGATGAGTAGACAACAATTCGCAAAAAAGTGTAGAAACAATTTCTTAATCCTGCATTACAATGTCTTTTAATTTAGGTTTACCCTGGTGAAACAGCACTTGCATTTTACACAGCTAAGAACCCGACAGGCGTTCCAATCACAGGAATTTCAACATATAATGTGATACCTTTTGAAGCTGGGCAATATTTCAATAAAATTCAGTGTTTTTGTTTTGAAGAACAAAGACTTAACCCTCATGAACAGGTGAAGACAATTACTATTTCAATGCTACCAGAACCTGTTTTAACAAGTTATGAAAACTTTTTCAAACAAGCCTTAAAACTAGCCTGAGACCACAGATGAATAACGAAAAATATTCTTATACTCAAATATTTTTCATTGTTTTTCTGCAGTCTCAGGCTACCTTAAAACTGGTTTGAAAAAGTATTCAAAACCAGTTAACAAGTTGTGAGAACCAGTTTAAAGAACTCTCTAAAACCTGTTTTATGAAGTTTTGAGTCCTGTTTTAACAAGCTGTGAAAACCTGCTTGACCAGGTCATAAAAACCTGTACCGTACAAGGTTATAAACTGGCTTGAATATAAAAGTTAACAGAACTTTTTGAAATACCAAGTTTTCCACCTCATTACCTTGGAATCTGTTTTATTTTTCTTTCTCAGGTTGACATGCCAGTGTTTTTCTACATTGATCCAGAATACTTGGATGATCCTGCACTGTACAAAGTAGACACAATCACTCTCTCATACACTTTCTTCCAGTCTAAGGAAGCTCACGACTTGGGAATTCAATAAAACCTTCAAGCACATATTAGAATACCATCCTTAATTGCTAATCTGTGAGCATGTTATAAACATAATCTCTCTGTTCTGCGAATAGCCATAAAATAAAATTTGCTGCAAAAATGTGAAAAGGAGCACAACAACTACCTCTTGTCAAGTTGTATATTTTACCAAAATATGAATGCTTTCCTTAGAAAAATAGATGAAAATCATGAAAAATATGTATAATTTATGTATGCTTGAGTCATTATGTTATAGTTCATTTGAATTAATTTTCTACGCGCGTGAAACGAGTGGCAGTCGTCCCAAAAAAGACGAAATATCAGGTCTTGTTTTACCCTTTTTCTTCAGGACTTCGTACGTTCGTGCCTAAAAGATCAAAAAGTTTTAAGGTGCCTACATTAAGGTCAGTGATTGTCATATTTATGTTTGAATAGTTTAAAGAGACCTGTTATATTCCTTCCCATGCTCTACAAGTTCATCATTGATTTTTAGTGTCTATGTTCAGGTCAGGGATTGTACATATTTATAAAGTATGACTCATTTTGAAACATAACTGCAATGTATCTCTTTGTGCAAAAACTTCATTTTCATTGATTTAAAGTGTGTATATCTAAGTCAGGGATAGTACATATCTGGAATATTTGAGACATTTAAAGAAGAATTGTGTTACATCTTCTGGTGCAAAAACTTTATCTGCATTGATTTAAAATGTCTATATCAAGGTCAGAGATTGTACATATTTACAATATTTGAGACATTTTAAAGAAGAATTGTATTACATCTTTTTAAGCAAGACCTCCATCTTTATTGACTTGAAGTGTCCATCTACACCAAGGTAAAGGATTGAACATACATTGACACCATGAAATCACTTTAAGACACTAACCATTAACTTTGAATCACTCTGTCCACTATTTTGAGCCAAGTTCCAAAGATTCACAGCCAGTATACACATATCTTCACTAGCCAAATCTGCACAAACTATTAATCTTTGGTCAAAAAAAAAATTGTCAAAACGCTATATCTTCTCATAGACGTTAATATATGCCTTTTTGCACCTGTTGAAAAAGTCCATTGCCAATTGAGCTTGCCTCTTGCTGATCTATAAAAAAATCAGGTGGTCTTTTAAGCTATCTCAACTGTAGAACCAGAGTTATGACCATACTGTAAACCTCCGACTATAAGCCCTGGGCTTATATACTTTGGTAAGCGATTTTTGATGGGCTTATGCAAGGGGGGGCCTATATACGGGGGTGTTTATACATGGACGATCTTTTGTGTCAGTAATAAACAAGTCAGTCATAAACAGAAACTTGAATATGTATTAAATTAGTGCTATGATTATGCTATATTGAAACTATATAGTGTATTAGTGGGCTTATATTCGGGGGGGGGCTTATATTTGGAGGAAGACGAGTGTTAGTACTTGGGGTGGGCTTATACAAGGGGGGCTTATATTCGGAGGTTTACGGTAGTCGATTTAGTGAGAGAAACGCTATAGCCGACCAGTTTCCATACTCACTCACTCAGCTCTGCTTATTTCATCTCTAAGCAACAACTCACCTCAGCACCTGATAAGCTGTACAAGTATTTCAAAATCTCCTCAGTAACAGTTGAGATGATTTTATTAATTTCAGCAATGAACTTTTTATCACTGCCATACATTCCATCATTTGATACAACTGAAAACAAAACGTTATGTTTTTTGGCAATAGTTAGAAACTAGAAGGCGTTTGGCAAACACTGAAAAAATCTCATTACCTTTCTCCATGTGGTAAAAATACGTTTCCTACAAAAAAGCAGAAGGAATTAGACTTGTTTTTCTGAAACACTACTCAAGTTTACACTATCAAAGTTTCTGTGATCAATGTAGGAATTTTTCACAGGGAAATTCTACGTTCTGAAAAATTTGGAAGAAATATCAGAGTGAAGCAGTTCAGCGTTGAACACTGTAATAGTCCAAAGCCTTGAAAACTTAGGATTTACCAATCCGCAATTTCCACTTTGATCACAGAAACTTTGACAGTGTAAACTGGGCCTTAGTCCTTCAAGCCAGTTACTTGGTCCGAACTCTACGAATACATCTTTATGGCAGTCGTGAAAGCATGGAAACCAGGCAAGATAACTTCAATGTAGCACAACAGAAATATAAAAATATTACTCAAAATTTCCTCACCTGTGTTGTGGCCGATAATAATGAAATAACATTGAAATAAATCTTCATCTTTGCATCACTCTGTGGCTCCCAGTTATAGTCTTCAACGACGTTAAGAAGACCTCGAACCAAATACAAGACGCCCTGGTCAGGATGATCCTAGGACAAATATACATGACATTTCAATGGACAATTTCCCTGATAGGCTAAATTTTGAATTAGAAAAACACAAAAATCTATCAGCGCAGCAAGAAAGACCATTTTAAATTCAGTAATATTGCAAACTTTGCAGCGAAACGTTAAAATATACTGAAAATACAGCACTGCGAAGTTTGCCAATTTTGTATATTTTTGTATTACATGTGGGAATTGCTACCATTTTCTGCACAAAAAGCGGTAGCAATTTTCGCACGTACTAAAAAAATACATAAAATTTATAAACTTCGCAGCACCATATTTTTCACATCATACAACATTTTGCAACCACACTTCCCAGTTTTACTGAAGCTAAGATGTTCTTTCCAGCTGTGCTGATGGATTGGCCTCAATTAAACTTTAGTCTATAAAGTAAATTATCCAATTGCTAAAGGCACACGTAGACACGAATTTTGATTCGCCAAGAGATACTGTCGCAATTTCTAATTCGTACAACATCGCTTAGCATTCACTGACTGAATTCTTCTGATTGGTTAATGCAATAACTTACTGGAACAATGAGAAGAAATGCCAGGAAGTTATTCACATAGGAAAGCAAAAATGGTTCGGAGGATTTCGTCTTGCAATCAATCTCTGAAAAGGATGAAAACAGGAGAAAAATGATAGAGACAATTTAATAAATGCTGATACTGAAATATCACATGAGAATGTCAAAACAACTGTCTCACCAATGGTTTTCGGAACTTCAAGCAACAAACTAACAGCGGCTTTTAAAAAAGCATCGCCTGAAAAGAAATGTGACTAAGTTTTACTACAAGAAGAAATTTTGACTATATTTACAAAAAAATTGAATAAAGAGACCCTTTTAACGAAAAATATCCAAACAGTATGGTTTATCAACGAAAAAAACAATTGACCATAACGAAAAAGATGGCAGATGTACAATTTACCAGCATGCATTGCGGTCGGAAATCGTTTAAAAAAGCGAAGTGACGTCTATTGACAGGCAGGCATAATACAAGACGTTATACTTTTCGTTGTGTTTAAATTTCATATCATTACGTGTTTTTCTTGCCATCATTTTTCACTCGTTTATACTTTAAGCCTACAATGCATTCTGGTAAAATGTACATGTCGCCATCTTTCTCGTCATGGTCAATTGCGAATACTCGCCTTGACTAAGGGCTTGGTTGGCGAATGCAACTTTACCAGATTCAAGATACAATGTAAGACGATTAAAAATATCCTGGATTGACGGAATAGTTATGAAGGAAAACGCTACACACGCCTATAATGAAAAGAAAAACCATGTTCACCTGGTATGATTTAAATTGTTGATATCTAGGTCACAAATTGTACATATTTATAATATTTGAGCCACGTAAAGAAGAATTGCAAAAGATCTTCTCAAGCAAAAACTTTATCTTTATTCATTTAAAGTGTCTATGTTTAAGTCGAATGTTGTGCAAATTTTAGACGTAGATATTTGAATTAGGTACTATTAAGTTTCTGGAAATAAAACAGGACAGTTCTTACCCGTATGAAAGCTGCAGTTTTTCTGGTATGATTGCCTTTTACAATTTCTCTTGTTTTCATTGATAACAAATTAACGCACTAAAATTAATGACACGATACTAACATTACTACTTTGCCAGTCATACTATTACTGTACTCGGAAAGACTAACACAAGCACATGAAAACAGCCAACATTCACTCACCTGAGTACTCTCTACAACATTACGTTACATTACTATTTTGCTTGTCATGGCGTGGCTATCACTTGGAGAGACTAAAGGCCGGTTTACACTATGATCAAAGTAGGAATTTTTCACCGTGAAATTCTACGTTTTGAAAAATTTAGAAGAAATATCAGAGTGAAGTAGTTCAGTGTTGAGCACTGTATTAGTTCCCTTAAATATTTTTAGGAAATCCTCGAAAACTTGGATTTACCTATCCGAAATTTCCACTTTGATCAAAGAAACTTTGATTTGACTTTGTGAACCGGGCCTAACAAAATACTGAAATATTAGAGTCCTTTTACCTGCACAAGACAGATCAGCACCGTATCCAAATTACAAAAAGACGCTCTAGCCTCAACGTAAAAATTCAACTGTTGCTCAAAATCTCGTCCGTAATCAATCTTCAAAAAAAAAACAACACATATCTATAAAAAAGCCATAGATACAAAACAATGAATTTATGATGGGAATTCAAAGACTGAGTTTCTTTTCCTTACTTTTCGGATAAATCCCGTAACAAGTTGACCCGTCGCTTTTTTCTCATCACTCAATGTTAGAGAGCTAAATTAAAATGCAGACATGAGGACGGTATAGTTAGCTGATATGAAACTTCTGAACTTAAAGTTAGTTTCAACACAGGAAAATTGTCTGCAGAATCACTGTACGGACACCAAAAATTCTATCCAACGAGCTCTGTTTTCCATCTGAGTTGAACTTCCGCACGCAGCGATCTTGCAAATCAGTACTTTAGTTTTTGTGGGTCTCAAGTGTATATAGCGTAAGTGAAAAGGTAAGTACAAGTTATTATTTGTAAAAGTCCAAGGTGTAACTGAAAAAATGTTAGTGTACAGTAAACCATCGTTAACTGCAATTGTAAAATTTTATATATATGGTAGAAAATGTGAAAATAAAGGTTTCACAGGCCTTAAAATATCAGCCCGCAGGCCGTCTGTCAAAATGTCCGGTGCGAGTCAGAATGGGTCGGACGTTTTAAAAATTATGTCCGATGGCCATGTTTACTTTGCGGCGAAAATCACTTTAAACTTGTACTGACGGTTACTGTTGGGCAGTTATGCACTTGATACATGAGTTTTTGATCGAAAATCGGAAACTGTGACATGACTAAGGAAACTATGGCACGAGCACGACTGACAACTCAAATTAGTTACTTTAAACGCGAAATGTACGTAAGACAGAGTAAAAGTTTTGTCGGACATCGATACATTAGGGTCGGACAAACAGAAATTCTGAATTTTGCTTCGGTCGGACAGAATGTCCGATGCTTTTCTCTTTACGTCGGACAATTTAACGAAATGGTCGGACAATGTCCGTGACCGACCGATATTTTAAGGCCTGATGATCGATTGACTTGAACACAACAAAAACTTTTTTGTCCACTGCCCATTTTGTCGTTAATTTTCCTGAGGTGAAACTAGTGTAGAAATTCTCACCTGACTGAATCATGGAGCGTCTTACAAACGAACATTAAACCATTAACAATGACAGGGTCATTTGTGCTATCAGTCTGATATCTACACAAGAGAAAAAACTAAGTTTTTAGTTCAGCTGAAGAGGTTTATTAATAATTAAAGTCAAGAGCAATTAAAAGAGGAATTCCATATTTCACCTGCAAAACGCCTCCATTATAAGTCGACATGCGTCTGTCTTTACTGTTTCTTTTTGAAATAAATCCAGAAAACGCAAGAAATTGTTCTAAGAAATTTCATCGAATATTGAAGGAATATCACGTTAAAAGGCAAGTTTGTGGCTGATGATACTAATGGAGGTTTAAGGAGTGTGTGAGAAAATACATTTCTTACCAGCGAAAAAAGCACAGCAAAATCACGTAAACCAGCAAGCACTTTACTTAACACTGACAATAGCTGTTGAACAAATATAAACAAATTAATTGTTCAAATGTGAGGTAAACGATATCAAGTACACAACACACATAGACACAAGAAACAAAAAAACAAACAGACAAGCAAACGAACAAACAAGCAATTGAAACGAAAAGCGAACAAACAAACAGGCAAAGAAACACACCAACTAAAAAACAAAGGAAACTAACAAGCAAACAGACAAGCAAAGAGACAAATATGCCAGAACGTTTTACCTGTGGATAATAATTTTCAAATGCTCTGTCAATTGTAAGATGTTTTAATATATCACCCAGCAATGTGTCAATCTCTCGTTTCTAAAATATTCAGTAAATCACGTTCGTCACTAAACAAATACATAAGAACTAATAATTGATTTAATATGTATAATTGCCCTTAAGAAAATATTTTAATAAACTAACCCCAAAATATTTGATTGGATATTCAACCCAGATCTCAGCACATGAGATATACTCCTGTAGATAATTAAGAAATTTTATGGTTTAGGGAGTGCGAGTAGTTTAAAAAAAAATCACCTCCTCCTGTTGCCATAAACTATGGTCTAAATTACCTCAGGTGAAGTAAGCTTCATAACGACTTTCCAAACATCATTTAGCAACTGTAATCTCTGAGTCTCTGGTGGTTCATCCAACACCACGTTCATCCCAAGTGAACGATATAATTGATACTATAAAAACACGAACAGATAGTTTTTCGAAAGCCTTGTACATGAACAACGTCAAGAAACTTGTCAAGGAAAACTCTATATGCTCTTCTGCGAGTCAAACTCAAATTGAGTGACAATCCAATGACCAGAAAAAGAACTACCTTTGGAAACCCAGCGTCTTCACAATCAGAGATGACCTTAACAAACTCTAAAGCTCTAAAAGGAAAAGTATGATAGAATAATACAAACACACCAACAAGTAAAAAAAAACGCAAAGTAAAAAGAACCACGAAGTGACAGTTATGTCAACGATACCATACCGTTGGCTGATGTAAGATGGACGAAATGCCGACATGATAGAATTCAAGATCAAAGCACTAAAGCAAGAAATAATATTACTTATTTCTCAGCTACAACCTCTTGAAAAAAAACCCGAACTTTTTCCCTACATTATTTGCAGTCAAATTTTCAAGATATTAGGTAGCAAACTCTTACCTATTACAATCTTTTCTGCAATGGTTTAAAATTTCTGTCAGTACTTCCTGAAATACACAAGATATAAACAGTCAACTTTCAAAGTTGTAAATGGTCTGTGAACATTAGTCTTAGCCAAAATAATCAGATCTAAACTACGTATCTATATCTAAGAAGAGAATTCAAATTGATTAGTAATTTTACAGGTTTTTTCACTCACCTCTGGTGATTTGAAAGCAATGCATTGAATGATCCAATCAAGAGCTGGTGTATACAATTGAAGATAATCCGCTGGGGCTGCAAAGTATTGTACATGTATATCAAGCAACGTTCATGAAACTGAGAGAATATTACATACCAACCTATATTTTGTTTTGCCAATATATTTTGAACAGTGTTTGTTTGAAGCTGAAAATTTTTAAAAAAACCTTATATACCGTCTAACAATTTGATTGCTCAACTGAGCAGTGTACAATATGATAGACAGACAACACAAAAGAGATATACATGATAACAGCAGTATCTCTATGAACAGACCCATCTCAACTGTATTGATCAAGCACTGTAAATTTATCATTACCTGTTTAAAAGTAAAGAAGAAATCTAGCAAGCTTCCACGTAAATGACTTTTTGCTTCAGGAGCAACAAGTATGCCAACCTTGAAAAAGACAAAAATATCGAGAAATGTTTCAAGTGGTATGACATTCCTGGACTTACATTATTAAATATTTGTAACACCTAGTACTGTGGTTTTTGTAGTATCACTGTTGTTCATGATGGTTGACTATTGTCCTGACCCATACAAGAGCTTTTAAGAATACTAAGGAGTCAGGTGTGAGGCCCAGCAGCAAAATCTTTGCTAAAGCATTCAATATTTTCATTTGAGGCAGGCTCAAAAATCAGTGATGCCATTATGAATGCTTTTATATAAGGATGAGTCTAATGTACTAGGTACAGTTTGTCACACACTGAAGAATAACTTTGTCAAGAGTTAGACAGAGTAAAATAACAAAGTAGGATACACTTACCCTGCATATGTAACATCGAGCATAAGTAGCAACCAGTGGATCTCCAATTCCTCTAATCATTTTTGTCAGTCTCACCAAAGCATTGTCATATTCTCTAGATAACAATGATCTTAATTCAAACACAGCACTATTGGTAGATTGAATACATATATGTACATATAACACACAATCAATAGAATTTTTTAGGGAAAAATACTAATCTTTATTATACATGAAGTATCTGATATATTAGTGCATGTTCTTTCAGTTGTAACACAGTACAAGTTCTTAGCATATCCTAACAATTAGTGATGCACCGATATGGAAATTCCCTGATATTCCGATAACCGATATTACAAGGCCGATATTTTGCTGATACCGATACCGATATGTCTACTCCATTTCACAAAAACTCAAAGATGACATCATAAAAATATACCACTAGTATACCTGATCATTAATACTCATTAAAGTTAATATTGTTTTAAAATAACAGTCAAATTCTATTTCTCAGATCTACCAGTTTGCCAAAAAGCCATAGCACAATTTAAGACATTCCAAAATTATTTCCAATAAACAATCACATTTCAGCCTTTTGAGGGGCCAGCTAAATATCGGTAATATCAACAACAAAAATACCGATATTTTTATTTTAGTGCCGATACGCCAATATGAATATCTGTGCATCACTACTAACAATGTTTTTATCTTTCATGTTTAATGTATGTTTGAAAAAACTTCTACATCAAAAGATTTTCTTACCCACTTGTCAAAAAGCAATAACACTTCAATATGGAAGTCTCGACATAACTTTGAAACATCAAGAAAAATGCAGAGAAAAGCAATACACTTCAGATTATATCAACTTCTATTGAAATTAAAAATTTGCAACAAAAAAAACTCATGCTACATCAAGTGCTTAACTGAAAAGTAGTTCAATGAGAATAAACTTTCTCTGCCAAAAAGAAGCCAACAATTAACTATCTCACAATAGGGAGCTTAAGAGCCTCCACAGATGAGCGGTTTTGTTGTTGATTGCTAAAAGTTGTCGACAATTATTTGGAGCGATTGTAAATGAGATTCACTTAGAAAAACCAGAAACTCGTTTGTTGTTGACAACTAAATATTGACAGTTTTGACTTCACAGATGTCAATTTTTAGTTGTCGACAAGTTTTAGTAATTGACAACTGATAACAAATAGTTGTTGACAACAAAACTGCTCGAGGCTCTTAATCTCTCAAATATGTCATACGTACACAACTGAAAAGGATACAACCGAGGAACTAATTCTCTGATAGAAGCAATCTTGTAAAACCAGTTTCGACAGGTTTCCTTTGCAACATCAGTTACCTCTTCACATGAAAAATTTTCTGCAAAACATGATGCAACTTATTAAATTAAGAGTTTCTTGAAAAATGTGTAATGTGTTTTGTTTATATTTACCAGGCAACATTTTAATGATTTTTGTTCCAGGAACAACTGTGGCCGACTTCCTCAGCAAACGTTCATACACCAGCCGACCTGAATTGAAATTTAAAAATTCATTCAAGTACAAAACATGACTCTCTGACAAAAAAAAAACTTGCCTGGTTTTAAACAGGGAAGAATAAAAAGTTAGGGTGTACTGGTATTTTTAAATTTGCACATTTTTCAGAGCAGCAAAAAGTTTCTTACCCATTTATTGTTTAGCTATATTGACTGTACCGGTATTTAAACAGTTTATAATTAAATTGTATTACATCTCTTTATTTTGTTAGATAGTTAGGTTTTAGGGAAAATGTAATAGTTATGGCAGGAGGGCCATAGATTCATCAGAAATTCCATACTGTCGAATGTTTATACCCTCATTAAATAGCCTTTCATTCATCCATGCAGGGGACTCATTCCCAGACTTCGCATGTACATATCCCACAACATATCACTTACCAAATGTGTCTAAAACATCAGTTATAAGAACAAATTTGCTTGGGTAGAAACCAATTACAGCCACACTTGCCAGCATCTTTGCACACTGATGAGAGAAATTAAATGATCCTAAACCTTAATGCATGAAGAGTATGTCTACACATGGCAATTTTTCTAGCACATTTATTATCCTGGTGTATGTTATTGAATACAATTGCATAAAACTAGTGCATCTACAGTTGGTTGACAAAAATCACTACTTTTTTATACACTTCAAAAACTCATTATTAATTCATGGTCAAAAACAAAGAAAGTCCTCCAACTTGCGTTCAAACTACTACTTCTCAAATTCAATAATAGATCACAAGCAAAACACATTGAAAAAAACCAGAAGTGTAACATAGTCTTAATGCTATGGTTGGTAACAAATGTTCATAACTTTCTCATTGATTTTCTCTTTTAATTCAAGCTCGTTTGAGAAGCAATGTGTCCACTGCTGGAGCATATTATTATAAAACACCTCAAACTGTCCAAAAACCTCGATTAAATACTCATTTCTCAACACAAATTTTTGGGTTTTAGTACCAGTAATAAATGCTTTCTTATTTATTATCTATTACATCTGTCACATTTGTCACAACCAACCTGGATGGCAATCTTCAAAGCTTTTACTTTTTGTTCATTTTCCCAAGCAGCAATCAATTCCTAAAAGTTGACTCGAATTTTAACTGAAGCATCGTGAATACTCCAAGCAAGAAACAATTTAAACAAAATTTAAAAACTAATGGCCACTAACTTGATTAAGTTGTTCAATTCTTCGAACAAATTCCTGTTGACTGAGGTTCAACATTTCTTTCACTGATCCCTGTAAATAGATTCATGATTTGTTAGTAGACTGATATGTGCTAGAAACTTGAAATATTATAATGAACATTCTTTCAAACAAATCAAGCAATATTAACAAGATTAAACAACCTCTTCAATGTCATCAAGCTGTCCAATTCGATGCTTAACTTTTTCACTCACGGTCGTTTGCTGTTTCATTACCACTTTGAAAAAAAATTGAAAGCAGTGCACATTGATTCATTGAGATGGCAAATTGACCACTCCTACATATGTAGTACCACCTGTCTACCAGCTGATGACTTTTCTCATCAGGATAAGACTCTCGCCTGCACTAATGATTTGCTTAAAACAAAGTATTTTCCAACCCATTAACAATGTAGCATGAAGCATACCTCGATCAGTATCCGACAGAAAGCTAGTGGTAATTGAAAGCTTTTCTGAGGTAGTGTACTTGCTCAAAATTCCAAGTCTTTTGCTTGACCATGGCTCAAGTGCAAAATCATCTAATTTCAAATGCTGTTCTCCAGAGGACTTAGTCAATGAGCTAACTGCCTGGACAAGCAATTCAAAAAGATCTTGTGAGTCCTTTCTGGATTTGAGAGCTAATATATCTACAGTGTGTATAAAAAAAAAGGTAATCCAACTTTGGCGTACAATAACTCAAAAAATATTTGACAAATTCGATTGAGTCTTACACCATTGTAATGTCCAATCATTTGCCTTTCAAATGACACTCTGTACGTTTCAATTAGTTAAAAAATAAAGGAGTATGGCTTTTGAGAAAAAGGTCAGTGAAAATTTCAATTTTTCGCCGATGAGAATTTAACATTTTTCCTTTGAAATTTAGGCCCCGTAAGCACCCGTAAGGCTTTGAAACACTAATTGTCAGTCACAACAAAAATGCAAATTCAACGCATCCTTGTTCAATCAATAATTAATTATGCACCATCTTTTGTTTTTTCATTTTACTTGGAATTCCCATAGGCAGAAATATTTGATTCAACCAACAATTTTTAAAAACCAATTTCTCCATCATTTCTGCTCGAATTGATATGAGAATGGTAAAATCGAAAAGCTAATGGGCCATTCTTTCTTGCTATATAAAAGTTAAATCGTTCAATTAAGTATTTTATGCGCAGCAGCCTGTCAAACTTGGATTACCTCTTTTTTATACACACTGTACAATACAAACCGATTCTCACCGAAGTAGTTTTTGGTGCAACTGCATGGGCGCTCTCAGCAGCAAACATAGAAAGGGGATCAATGGTATTGCCTTCTTCTGATTGGCTTTTGGACAGTGGGTCAATAATGCCATGCTCATAAGTCTTTTTCTTTTTGTTTGACTTTGAGTCCACAGATGACTGCAAGAAAATGAGCCATAATCAGTAAGCTAAATTTTTTTTAAAAACAAAATGACCAAAGTGGCAAACATTATGGTCTAGACAAGTAGAATCACCTAGCGCATTGCCATTCTAAGGAAAAATTTTATGAACTTACAGACAAAACCACTGAAGATGTTTTTAGTGGATGGTTCGACACCAAATCTCGCTGCATAGACATCAACTTTATTTCCTTTGCATAATCTCGTTGTCTCGATTGCCTACAATGTACAAAATGTACATTGACACTTAGTAATTCAATAATGTAGGAGCCACTTGTTTTAAAGTCAGTCAGCTTAAGGTGGCTCCCTAGAGTTTTATCTCTGGGGGTATTTTGGTCGTATAAACAAGTAAATTTGAATGCCGAAATAATATTTTGGTCGCGAAACAAACATTGAATATCTTGCGTTTCCTTCGGTGAATTTTTTTGCACATCAATTGCTGGTGGTTTACTTGTTTATTTGCCAGATTTTAAAAAACTAAATTGATACGTTTGTGAGTAATTCGCGAAAATTTATCGTGGAAAACTCCTTCAATAATTTTTTTCAAAATTGGTGTGTAAGTTTAAAAGAGTAAACACTTTGTTTGTGCAAAATATGAAAAAAATTCACCGAAGGAAACGCAAGATATTCAAGGTTTGTTTTGCAACCAAAATATTATTTCGCATTCAATTGACTTGTTTATACGATCAAAATACCCCCGGAGATAAAACTCTAGGGAGCCACCTTAAGCCTGTGTCAACAAAATTTCAAAGCAAAATTTCCACCTGCAGCTTGTTTATAAAATTGGAAATATATTTGCAAAAAACTAGTCCAAATTAATAGAAATGTTTACTAGTAAATGCTTAAAACAAATAGACATTAAAGAGTATGGAAACAACAATATGCAAATTAAATCTTATCCCCGGGTTTATGCACGTTTGAAAGACGGGTTCTATTTGAACAAAAATAAAACTACTACTAGGGCGAATACTTGGGAGTTTGGTAATTCATTGCAACAAAATCCAAATGTAAATAACACATTTAAGTCATTTGGAACTAAAATGCACCCAATATAATAGAAAAGTAAAGAAAAAAACAAGCAAAACTTACCATTTTGGAGAAGACATTTTTTGCTACAAAAAGAACCTGCCGACGAGTCTCGAAGATGTGCCGAGATTATTCCGAAGCTTAACGAACGCGTCACAAACGAAACCCAACTAGCCTTAGAACAGTGGCCTAGAAACCCCAAAATAATTCATATTCAATTTGAATTCCACGCTTTATCATTTAAATACCTCGCCTATGGTCAGATAGTGTGAAGAAAACAAAATAACTTCTAAGAGCAAAATTTCGCTTTGAATTTGTGTTCAAAAATCGTACTTTCGGCATTTCAAAATGTCAGAAAATGGGAATACTTTATGTAAGCCAACAATAAGCAAGGACTCGCACTTCAACAACTAATAAAAGATTTATACTTCGAAATTTTCAGCTATAAATGCAGAAAAGTAGATCGACATTTCACGGGGAAACAAGCCAAGCTGGGCACACTCAAAATACTTCAAGGTCTCAACTTAACTTACAACTTTCAATCCAAACATCTACCCCACCCACAATTTGGGTTAATCGTAGGTCAATATCATCAAGATAAGGAAAACTTCAAAGAAATTTGAATTGTACAGCAAAAATCAAGCCTGAGAAAGTCACTGCTACAATAAATTACAGGACTTTCAATATTACATTTTAAATTGTCTTAATCATTTTACACACCCAAGTATCTAATTCAAAAATGTGACAATTATATCAACTGGAAGCTACTGACTATCAGCTACCACCATATTTACAAGAATACCAAGCAAATATATTTACAAAATCATCTTTGAATCTCTCATATTCTTGCAGGCTGAGATTTCTTATTAAACACATCAATGATCAAGTTTTTCAAATATTGAATTTCTTGTTCTTTGCTTTCAACTTTCTGTCGAAGTTTTGTGTTTTCATCCTCAAGTTCATTGCACTGAGCATTCAAAGTCTCTTGCTCACTTTTCTTCTTGCTACGATACCTGGTTGCAGCCGTTCTATTTTGTAGCCGCTTTCTTTGTTTTTGCTCTGGGGTTTTGACCTTGACTTTAGGACCTGACACTATATCTTCAACAATCTTTCTCTTTGTTGCCAAATTGATGACTGCAGACATTTCAAAAACACTGCTGTCATCAACTGTGACATCATCATTTTCAGTAAGGATCTTCACAGAATTTTCTTCTATGACAGAACCTTTCACAGCTGCAAGGTAAGAATCCAGTAGAAGCTTAAATTGGTCACCATTGCTATCCACATCAGGAACATGTTGTTCGGGAGATATTGGAACACACTCCTCCAAACTAGATGCATCCAAATTGCTTGGGTTTTCGTCTATTCCATCAATCTTTTTGACATCAGTGGACTTGCGTGTGAGCAAGCTCCTAATAGTTGAAGTAGACTGATAATCATTGTCTGTGTTCACTATCATCAAACTGCTGCTGTCAGTCTGTTCATCAAGGCAAGATGTCAAGTCAATCTTTGAAGTCATCCATTCGCTGTCAAACAACGAGTCGGGACCTAAACGTAGAACACATTATGTAAGTACAATACACTTTAAGCCATGATATATACAATGTTCCAGACCACATTCTATATAAATCCAGCAGAAATCAAGTACATCAATTCTACCTTCAAAGTCGAAGTCGATATTCCGTCTAGTATTGACTCCATAGTCCACAAATTTTTCTACCAATACATTTTCATGAATTTTTTGAGATTCCTGTGAAAATGTAAGGTAGTCATCTTGGCCGAAGAAAGCCATCAGCATGTCTGTATTTTCCAAAAATCCTGTTTCGAACTCCATAATTGTATGCGACTGTGTTGTGTAACAGCAAGTCTTGTAAAGTGGTGAAGAAACTGTGGAAAAGAAAATTACCATTAGATTAAACTTTTGGAATGCAGCCGGCATTCTCGGACATTTAAAATTGAAAATACTCTTCCTTAAAGCCCCATACAGACGGACAATTTTTCCTTGACAATTTTCCTTGACGACATCACTTGCTCGTGTGTACAGTGAA
>JAOBYK010348244.1:0-17289 GCA_025434845.1 Phenganax subtilis | reverse complement strand
GCCGATATAGTAAATGCTTTGTTGACAAAGCCTTTATCTCTTTGACCAACTCGCGAACAAATTGTTATTAAACGAACAACCAACTTCAAATTCAGCGGGACCATTATTTTGAGCTAGCTACGCCACTGCTAGTTTTGACAAGTATGTGGCAAACTATTCGAACTACGAACTCACATCCATTCCGTAGTTGCTTGCTTTCATATGTGGCTTTCATAAAACTTTAAATTCAGAAAAAAGCACTTCCAAGCACATTTTCTAACCTTTTCTACTCGAATATAAAAGTATTTACGAATAACTTAAAGGGCTGAAGTTAACTTTTTTTCCACTCGTTGTGGCTAAAAAACTCGATTTTAATTTGTTGTTTCCTGCAAAATGTAAACATACCACGGGACAGAATCTCTAGGTACTGAAATAATTTCCCAGTTTAAAAATGCTGCTCCTTCTCTAGCGATGAAATATGCATTAATAATTATTCATGAGAGTCTCTATTTTATGGCAAGTTACTTATTTTGCAATTTAGAATTACTTGACAAATTCTACTTTTTGATTCCCTTTAAGAAATTTTGTTTCTTGTTTCTGCTTCCTATCATTTTTTAAAAATCCCGCTTTTTTCACGCATTTCGCACGCTGGCGCCAATCTCCCGTGCATCACACATGAATCAGGCAAATATTAGCGCGTTTCACTGCCAGTGTTTTACAGCACCCTGGGAATAAGGACCACACGCGGGCTTCTGATATCTTCACACTGCTGTACCGGCTACTGGTAGCAGTTCGGGCGTTCACTATAGACCCTATCGTCGGAATATGGGAAGATGTTTCTATTGTCACAAGTTTGGATATTTTCAGGCCCACTGTATCCAGAAGAGAAGGGATGATGAGCAACGTAGAGAAAAAGATTCAACTGTTCTCGGGTCAAAATTTCAAGAAAAATCAGACTGAGTGCATATTTTTCTTTTGCGTTATTTTGAACGACTGTGATAATGTATATATTGCGTGACCATTTAATTGCTGGTAAACAGCTACTTGCATAATAGTGTCGTGCTGTAAGATGACCGTGATTTACGAAGTGTATAATTGTGATAACAGAATTGTTATTTTGTGTACATTTAATAACACATCCCGACTGTAACAGATGTAAATAAAATTTTCTCTTGCACAGGGAGTGTGTTTCATTTTACGCAATGAGTATGTTGCAAACAAAGTGATTTGACCAACGACATCACAAAATGTCATAATCTATCTCATGGAATTACTTTCTGCAAGTGGAATTTTTATCAGCCATTATATTTTTGGCATTTCTCTTATTGTAAATTTAACCTTTTGAAAAATTAGCATTAAATAGCAAAACCTTGTTCAACTGTGTATCGTAACTTGGCTCTTACGCATTCCCTTTCAATGAACAGGCAAATCGCAGCATGTCAGTATTTTGAGCGCTGCTCATTTCCAAACTTAATCTGAATCAACCTGCAAACCTTTGAAAACACTATTCTGGAAGCAAAAAACGCCAAAATTTTTAAAGCTGGTAAATAATATATTTTAAAGAAATATAGAATACAATCCATACAACAATATGCACATGTATATTAAAGGTCATATAAACAAAATACACAGGATTAGTAATCTTTTGCAGTCAATCAAGTTGTTCTCTTGCAAGCAAGATTTTATGTTGAAAATCACAACCAGGGTTTTACGACAACGGTCTGGCTGTGAAATCAATTTGCAATTTATATGCATTCCAATTCATTGCAAACTGCTAGTACTTTGCTACAATATTGCTCGCAAGACTAGGCAACATCCTGTTTCAGTATTAAAAGTAATGAGAAAAAGTCAATTTTCTGAGGGTCTAAATTGTTCAATGAACATCTGAGGGTATTAAAAGTGCTTTAACCACATAGAAAACATTAGTTTAGATCCTCTGAAAATTTTTAAATCATGCAAGGTACAATGTCAACAAATGCCTCAGAACAACAAGCCATCATCAAGAACAAAACATACTCTCAGTAGTTAGTTGAGTGTTTTCTTCCATTACAAGTTCGAACTTTGAAGGAAGCTTTCTTGACAATCATACAAACAAAGTCGTTAAACCAGGAAACAATGTCAACAGATGCATCAGACCGTAGGCCATCAACAAAAACAAAACATAGTCTCAGTTTTTGACTTGTTTTTACGCATGAACGTTTTATGCTTTAACAAATAACTAATTTGTGACTTTCATAGACACTACGATATTTTCTTCCACTACAAGTTCAAAGGAAGCTTTCTTGACTAAGAGAAGTAGTAGTTAATATAGGGCTGATTGCGCGCCATAAAAAATTTCCACTCGCTCTAGGCTTCGCCTCGCTCATGGATATTTTTTTATAACGAGCAATCGGCCCTATATTAACTACAACTCATAGTGAGGTGGCGTTTGAGAGTGAGGTGACTTTATTAGAGGTAAATGAAGAGTAAAATGACCAGTGTAAAAAATAAAAAAAAATTTCGTTTAAAAAGTGCTGACGTCAGCAAAAAAATTTTTTTTAAAAATCTGGTTTTTAGCATAAAATTTGAACTTGTAAAAATGAATTTTCAAATCAACTTTTAAGACAATATCAAATATGAATTTAAACGAGACTAATAAGAGTAATCGGGTGAATTTAATAAAAGATGATACTTTTCCATTAAAGAAATTAGAGATGGATATAAACTTGAAAATAGCAAAAAAAATAATTTCTGGAAATGAAGAGTTACAAAAACTTAATAATAAAATGAGATTGGGAGAAACAAACAAGAGTTTTTATGGTTACTTAGATGAGGCGAAAAAACTTTTAAATGAAAAAATTATGTTTCAAACTATACTAGAAAAAAAGGCTAGATAAACTGAGAAAAAACTTCGGAGTGGGGGTGAACCAAAACATGAAATTGAGTTTTGGAAGCAAACTAAGGAAAAAGCTATTCAAGAAAAAGAGAAAATAAAGTCGATAAGAAGAAAAGAAGTATTTGATTTAAGTAAATTTATAAGGATGGGTAATATTAATGAGTACATTAGTAAAAAGGAGAATAGCTAAAAAGCTAATCCTGTAAAGTTTAAATTAGTGAAATTAGCTTTGGAGAAAAGTGTTACAGTTTATGAGACAGCATCTGATGACTAAATAGATGTTGAAAGATTTCTTATGGAGGCAAAATACTTTGTTTTAAAGTTAATTCAAGAGAAGTTAATAAATCATAAGGTTAAGCTTAATTTAAAATGCGACTATGTTACCAGGTACATATAGTGCCAAAATCACGCAACGCGTGGGAAAATGAGCACACGAGACATGTCGCTAACAAGTATGACATCACTTCCCGTTTGTATTGAACGGTATAATTGAGAGGATTTTACGCATGGAATGACGTCATGAAGATATGACGTCATTGGGGTGTGCGCACGGGTGTGCTTATTTATGATTGGCTCTTGGCCGTACGTACGGATGTGCTTACTTGTGATTGGCTCTTGGCCGTATGCACGGGCCTGCTTACTTATGATTGGTTCTTGGCCCTACGTACGGGTGTGCTTACTTGTGATCGGCTTTTGGCCGTGCATACGGGTGTGCTTCCTTGTGATTGATTCTTGGCCATGCTTACTTTTGATTGGCTTCAAGTGTTGTGGGAAAAGTATTAATTAAAAAAGATGAGAGGCATTTACCATTGTGCACATAGCTTTCTCAGAGAAAACTTTAAAGAATATCTGAATATATAGGTGAACTTATTGAACGAACTACATTTTGATTGGACAACGTTTGCAGAGAATAAATTTCGGTAAGTGTATATTTGTGTCTACATGAAGTTTTTCGTGTGGTAGTCATAGCAACTCGAATATTTTTCTTGTATGATTTTTTAAAACATTTTTAAATATTATTAATATTTAGGGATGGATTTGGTTGCGAAAATTGTTGAATGTAAAACTGTTGCTGATCTTACGGCATTTGCGAACATGTATGCGTTAAATGAGTACGAACAGGAGTTAGTATTTGAAAGGAAAGTGGAAATCATATGTTGTATGGAGGAAAACCAACATCTGGGGTTGGCAGCAAACTTTACTGACTCCTGGATCCCGGAACAATGAGAAAGCTTTTTGCTGGACTGGAAAGATGATGAACCTTTAATGCAACCGAATGAGGATTTAACAACTTTCGAAGGCGTGATGCAAGTTGGTTGAGGGCAAAAAAGAACCATTGATGAAGTGAATGATGGTGCAGGCACATCTGGCAATATAAACGAAGGGGCAAGCACATCAGGAGAGGTTAGCAATAGGTTGTCTGAAAGTTTTGCATGATGATATATTCAATAGTTATAGGACCTTTGTGATTTACACCATAAAATTTCATTTGATCGAGTATTAATTCTAAGCTTTTGAGAGACTAAATATTTATGCGTCGGTATAATCAAGGGTTTTTCAACATAGAGTGCAACAGTTTATATGTCCTTTCTGTCTGGTTTTGTTTATAGGTTAGCAACAATAGCTTTTTTACTGTAAAAGATACCAAGCAAGTGCTTGTGAAAAAATTTCGAACCACTGGTATGGATTATACTTTTCGGTTTACGGACACGTTTGCACTTGTCGCAATACCATAATCATTTACACGAAATATTTGAACGTTTGTTGAATACGGTCACACAAGATGTACCCATGCACGACGAAGTCCGATATCTGTTACAATCGCCTCAACTCGAAAAACCTATCTCGCTCCCGTTTATGCCTCGACAACACCTTACCACCAAACGTGCGTTAGCTGAGTTCGAACGCTTAGTCCAGTTCAACCAAGAGTTTTGTTTGAACGATACTGTGAAAGTCAATGTGATTCATGTCGACATGCCTAATGGTGGAGAAGGTACAAAACAAAGTCACATCAACTTGGAAAAACATTTAATGAACAAAAGATCCATTGTATGTATTCAAAACAAAGATGAACTGTGTCTAGCTCAAGCCCTCATCGTTGCTAAAGCTAAAACTGAAAATGATCGTCAATATAAAAATATAGTCAAAGGCGACAGGCCACTTCAAGCCCAGTTAGCATACGAATTGCACAAAAAAGCCAGCGTGCCCCTTGGACTCTGCAGTTTAGATCAAGTCAGACAGTTCCAAACCTATTTGTCTGAGTACCAGATCAACATTGTGTCCAAAGAGCATCAAAACGCCATCATCTTTTCTGGACCTGCAGAACGAGAGAAAAGAATCTATTTGTTTCTCCAAGATGGTCATTACAATGTGATCACAAGCATGCCTGGCTTTTTTGCACGAAGCATTTATTGTCATACTTGTAAGAAAGCATACAATAATCAGGAAGATCATTTATGCCCTGATGCTTGCAAATGTTGCCGTTTCCAAACTGTCTTATTGTTTCCTGGCTTCCTTGCAAAGATTGTAACCGTGTTTTTAAAAGTCAAGCATGTTTCCACCGACATAAACAACGTACAGGCGGTGGTAAATCCATCTGTTCTTTGCTTGTCAAGTGTGATCAGTGTCAAACAGTTGTCAGATGGGGACAATTGAGACCAGATCTACATCACTGTGGACATACTCGCTGCCGAAACTGCATGCAATACGTTGACATCAAAAACCACCAGTGCTACGTGCAACCGGAAGGAAAGAAGAAACAACCAATGGAACAAACTACAAATGATGATGTGCCTGAAAATGGTGTTGATGCGAGATGGTTCTTGGATACGGAATGCCAACAAGGGGAAAAAGAACCTAGCGGAGAAGAGCCCCAACGTGGATACAGCGAACTGATGTTCTTTGATTTTGAGTGTCGGGAAGAAAATGGTATGCACGAGCCCAACTTATGTGTCATCCAGAACGAGGCTGGTGAAGAATGGGTATTCCGAGGCGACAATGCAAGAAATGAGTTTTGTGAATGGCTGTTCACCCAAGAACATGCCGGCTGTATTGTGTTGGCGCACAACTTTCAAAGCTATGATGGTTATTTCGTTCAACAATATTTACACGAGAATGGTATTGTTCCTGAAGTCATCATGCGTGGTGCCAAGATCCAGACTCTGTATGTGAAGATGCTCAACATCAAGTTCATCGACTCCTTGAACTTTATCCCCATGAGATTGGCTGACTTCCCGAAAACCTTTGGTTTAGATGAACTCACCAAAGGTTATTTCCCGCATCACTTTAACAAGAAAGAGAACGAGCAGTATGTGGGTGAAATTCCTGATGCTTTGTACTACGATCCTGATGGTATGTCTCCGAATTTATGGAATGGCCCAACAATTTAAAAGAGAACAGTTATGTGTTTGATTTTCAACAAGAAATCCTCGCTTATTGTCGTTCTGATGTGGACATTCTTCGTCGTTGTTGCCTCAAGTTTTGCAATCTCTTCCACGATATCATTGACATCGATCCGTTTGGGAGCTGATTGACCATCGCCTCAGCATGCCATCTCGTGTTTCGAACCAATTTCCTCCAAGAAAATACCATTGCCATCATTCCTCCCCCACGGGTATCATCCAAAAGCCAAGCAATCTATCATGGCTCTAAAATGGTTATCGTCCATGGCTGAAAAGCATGAAATTTACATTAAACATGCCCAAAATGCTGGAGAGAAGAGAGTGGGCAACTATTTGTTGGATGGTTATCATGAAGAAACGAATACTGCCTTTGAATTTCATGGCTGTTTTTGGATTGGTAAGCATATACATGTATGTATGCTTTGTTTTTACACATGATACTACATTATGTTTTATTTCTATAGGTTGTACAAAATGTAATGCTCGCGACACAGTCAATGCTGTCAGCAAAGCTACCATGCATCAACTCCACCAAGCAACCGTGCAAAAGACGCTGTACCTCAAAGAACATGGCTTCAACGTAGTGGAAATGTGGGAATGTGAGATGAAATGTGACCTGGAACAAGATGACATCATGAAGCAGTACTTTGACCAGTATGATATGGTGGACCGTTTGGAACCACATGATGCCTTCTTTGGCGAACGAACCAACGCAGCCAAATTGTACCACGACTGGCAAGATGGTGAAAAGATCAGGTATGCACTAATTATTTGAGTAGATTTTCCTTAGAGTGTTGTGTTTCCTTACAAGCATAGGTCCCAATCCCCGGCTATGAAACATTTTTTGATTGACGACAGTATGACGTCATGATGACATCATTTTCCCCTTAGGTATGTCGATTTTACCAGTCTCTATCCTTGGTGCAACAAGATGACGCAAGCTGTGGTTGGTCACCCAGTCATCATTACCGAGAATTTTGATGATATCTCTACTTATTTTGGTTTGATCAAATGCACGGTGTTACCACCTCGTAGTCTTTTCCATCCTGTTTTACCGTATTGCACTCAAGGTAAGTTGATGTTTCCACTCTGTAAAACCTGCGCTGATACATGTAACCAGATTCCATGCACTCACTCCGACCGTGAAAGAGTCATCCAAGGCACATGGTGCAGCGTTGAGTTGGAGAAAGCCGTGGAGAAAAGGTTACCAAGTCGTGCAAGTCCATGAAGTATGGCATTTCCATAAATCCTCCACCAAACTCTTCAGCGACTATGTCAACACCTTCCTGAAAATAAAACAAGAGTCCAGTGGGTATCCAAAAGATTGTGTCACAGAAGAATAGAAGCAACAGTACGTGGAAGAATGCCTTCGAGTGGAAGAAATTTTATTGGAACACGAAAAGATCAAACATAATCCGGGCATGCGTGCCTTGGCAAAATTGATGCTGAGGTCGTTTTGGGGTGAGTATGAATGATCTAGGTCAAATTTCTGACAAATGCTACATTTTTCATATCTTTATTTCTTAGGCAAATTTGCGCAACGCCCCAATATGACCAAAGTGGAAATGATAAGCTACATGCAAACCTCGGACCAAATCACCGTGCTTGATACCCAATTTGTGAGCGATGAAGTCGTGGAACTCCACTATGAGAACAACGAAAACTTCATTTTGTCCGATCCCAAAACCAATGTGGTCATTGCTGCTTTCACTACCGCCTACGCCCGCCTCAAGCTCTACGACGTATTGGATATGTTGCAAGAACGCGTGCTCTACTATGACACAGACTCGGTGATCTATGTCAGCCAACCCGGCGATCCAAAACTTCCTATTGGTCCGTATCTTGGTGAATTGACAGACGAACTGAAAGGCGAACATATCACCATGTTCATGTCAGGAGGTCCTAAAAATTATTCCTATTATACCAACACGGGCAAAGTAGAGACTAAGATACGTGGCATCACCCTAAAGTGCATGGCGCAGCAAAAGATCAATTTTGCTGTCATCCTCAAGTTGGTATATTTTCATGCAATCGAACACGAAACGCATCATGTCATGGTAGACATTCCGTACAAGATCACGCAAGACCCAAGAACCAAAACCATTGCAACAAAAAAGATGAAAAAGGACTATCGTATTGTGTATGATAAACGTGTCATTGTTGAAGAATACAAAACATTGCCTTACGGATTTTAAACACATAGTTCAGACAGTTCTCCAATTAAAGTTTAGACAGTTCTCCAGTTAAAGACAGTTCTCCAATCATGACACGTGTACTTAAGCATTTCAAGGCCATCTACTCTAGGTTCATATCGCTCAGACTTTGGGTAAAAGCTTCCATGACATTAGCTTCTGAAACCTTTTCCAATGCATGATCAAAGTACAAGCATAGGTGTTCGTCCTTTTCCATCATGAGACAGTCATGCTGTCTTTGGGATGGGTGGCTAATTAGGCATCCGTTACAGTTTTCGACCACAAGGCGAGAGATGATAAATGCGATCTCTTCAGCATAGCATTTCAGCAATTTCTTTTCAATACGTTTCTGATGATGTAATAGAAATAATCCTTTAAAGTCCATGTCCATAGGGTTTGGTGCTTTCGAAGAGCGAGACATAGCTGTTTAATTGACGAGTACCACAAAACGTCTGACACTTTGTCGTAAATGGAGATCATTTTATAGGGCGCACGTCATAGCAAGGTTGACATCTTGGCGTAAACATGGGTCACTCTGCCAGCAAAAATCCAAAGATCAACAAGAATCATAACAGGCAGAAAATGTTTAGAATTGGCCTAAATGTGGGTTTAAATGATCTTAATCTTGAGGGACATGTACAGATGGGATACAGCAGCAAAACGGCTAAAAACTGTCAACCCGTTGAAATCGTGCCCTTGTCAATTGACGACGAACCCGTCAACACCGTTCAGAGTGTGGAAGAATAAGAGCACTCTTTTATTCTATCACTGAATATGGATGATTACCTGTCTAGCGTATATTACGATCCCAAACGAGCGGGAGGATATGGTGGCGTGAATCGTTTGTATGATGACGTCAAGAAAGAAGGGGAATTTGATATAAGCCGTAAGAAATCAAGGAATGGCTGATGATACAAGACACCTACACTTTACATAAACCTATTTGTCGCCATTTTAAAAGAAACTGTGTGATCGTGGGCGGTATTGATCAGCAATGGCAAATGGATATAGCAGACATGCAATCCATGCAAAAGTTAAATGATGGCTTCAGATACCCGCTCGTTTGAAGTATGCCTGGGTCGTCCCTTTGAAGAATAAAACGGGTCCTACACTGGTGGAAGCTTTCAAAGTCATTTTGTCATCTGGAGGCAAGCCGGAAAAAATCATGACAAATCAAGGAACGGAGTTTTTGAACAAACATTTTCGAGCGTTGATGAAAGACGAGGACATAGAACTGTAGAACACGTGCATCGAAACGAAAGCCTCCATCATGGAACGTTTGATCCGCACGTTAAAGGCAAGGATGTGGCGATACTTTGCAGCAAATAAAACTGTGTGATACATTGACGTGTTGCCTGATTTAGTGTATTCGTATAATCATACTGTACACCGTAGCATTAAAACAAAGCCAGCCGATGTTAATGCTGAAAAGAAAAAGAAAGTCTGGCACACATTGTATGATGACCATAATGCTACAAGCCATGTAAAGTATAAGTTTCAAATTGGCGATCAAGTGAGAATTAGAAAAATAAAACGAAAGTTCGACGAAGGCTATTTGCCAAATTTCTCAAATGAAATCTTCACCGCCAGCAAACAAGTGCCTTGCCAACCCCCTGTCTATAAACTCGTAGACTATGAAGGGGAGCAACTCAAAGGGACGTTTTACGATCAAGAATTACAGACAGTTATCAAGCCAGATGACATCTACAAGATTGAAAAAATTCTGAAGAAATGCGGAAGAGGCGATAATGTACAATACCTTGTAAAATGGTTAGGGTACCCCAAAAAATTCAATTCTTGGGTACCTGCTTCTGAAATAAACAAGATTTAAATACAAACATCTGTGTTGTGAATCTGTTATTCATATGCTAGCATTCACCATGAGCGGAACACATTTTTATCTAACGCTTCCTAGCAACACATCTCTAAATATCTTTCCCAGCAACAAAACAACCAGTTATCGTGTGAAATTGCCCAAAGTTATTGATTTGATTGGCGATTGGGAAGCTGGTTCGTACTCCATCTCCTATCCAAACACCTACAGTGAAGTTCCAACAGACACTACAGTGAAGATGGTTCCTTTTTTCTTACTGTCACTGTGAACTACGGTTACTATGAAACAATGCAAGGTCTTATTAAGAATGTTAATAAAGCGCTTGAAAAGGAAACAAAAGGGAACATCACACTTTCGCTGAATGCACAAACAGGAAAAGTAACTGTGCAGCTAAAAAAGAAATATCAATTTGCGATATCAGGGAGAATGTCGATTATTCTCGGTTTTGGTGGAAAAGAGACAAAAATCACAAAAACGACTGAAAGCCCTTATGTATCAGATTTGTCTCCTATATCAGCAATCTATGTTTATTGCGATATTGTTCAACCGCAAATCGTTGGAGACACGAGCGCTCCATTACTCAGAAGCATTCCAGTGGAAGGAAAATCGGGTGGCACCATAACGAAAAGGTTCACCAACACACAATATGTACCTGTGCAAACGAAATAATTTGAAGACGTGGAGATTCTTTTAAGGAATGACACAGGCGATCCTGTGCCATTGAAAGCAGGAAGGTGATCATTACACTACACTTTAAGCAACATAGTTATTTTACTTGAAGATGCATAATCCATACATACATTACTACCTGGATCAGCAACAAGGTCATGGCATGCCCGTTTTCAGAGGTAGCCCATCGCAAATTGGACATGGTCAGATAGGATATGGACTCGGTGGTCTTTTTAGAAGTGTTGCACGAGCAGTGATGCCAATGGTTAAAAGTGGCGCGAAAGCTCACAGTAAAACTGCTCTAAATGCAGGAGCTAATGTACTAGGAGACGTTGCTTCTGGAAGAAATCTGAAACAAGCAATAAAGAGCCGAGGGAACGAAGTTATCAACGTAGCAAAGAATAAAGCCATCAATCGACTTCAAACGTATGCTCAAACAGGAAGTGGAAATAAAAAGAGAAAGGCATCAAGGTCTGCAAGCAGAAGCAGACAGACCAAGAAACGAAAAACAGCAAAAAAGAGAAAGGCATCAAGGTCTATCACCAGAAGCGAACAGACCAAGAAGCGAGAAATAGCTCAAAAGAGAAAGGCATCAAAGTCTATCACCAGAAGCAAACAGACCAAGAAGCGGAAAACAACTCGTGCAGAAGACATATTTGGATAAACATGAATTTTGTTCACACAAAGTCGCAGGAATGTGCAAAAAGTGAACTTGACTTATTTTCTATACCACCAGCACAAGTCAGTGTGGACAAGGGTCATTGGACTGATCATCAACTTGTGTGTAGTGTATCAGACTGTGGCTCAATCACCTTCCTATCTCCTGGTACTGAGGATTATATCGATTTATAGAAAACGATTCTAGTGGTGAGAGCAAAAGTGACAAAAGTTACTGGAGCTAATCTCGGCTCAAGTAAAAAGGTAGGAGTTGTGAACAATTTCCTGCACAGCTTATTCAAACAAGTGGACATGTTTTTAAAAAAGAAGCAAGTCACTCAAGCTACGGGAACTTATGCGTACCAAGCCTATCTGGAAACCCTCCTGAATTATGGTCCATCTGCGAAAAATTCTCAACTCACTGCTGCTCTATTTTACAAAGATACGGCAGGAAAAATGGACGTGGCGGATCCAACCTTAACATCAGCTCAGAACCATGGTCTTAATTCAAGATATGAATTTAGCAAGACCAGCGGAGTTATAGAAATGGCGGGGCCTATATTTAGTGATATATTTTTCACCGAACGCCTTCTGCTAAGCGTTGTAGACCTGAAAGTTGTTCTAAATCAAAACAGCAACGAGTTTTGTTTGATGGCGTCTGAGGCCGGTGCTGATTACAGAGTGAAATTGACCAATGTCTACCTCAAAATACGCAAAGTTAAAGTGAGCCCGAGCATTGCTGTGGCACATGAAATTGCATTGAAGAAAGGACCGGTCAGCTACCCTATACGTCGTGTTGAGTGCAAGTGCTTCATTATTCCCTCAGGAAACCCCTCTCTGAGGAAAGATAACATCTTTAATGGTCTTGTACCAAAGTCGTTTAAATTTGGATTGGTCGAGAGCACTGCGTTTAATGAAGCATACAAGAAAAATCTGTATAACTTTCAACATTTTAACGTATCCTCTATTGGATTATCTGTGAATGGAGACGACATGCCATTCAAACCGATGCCGTTGTCGTTTGGTGCAAATCCTAGATATGTTGAAGCCTATTGCACAATGTTTTCTGGTATGGGGCAAATGTATTTGAAAAGTGGAAATGATATCTCACGAGAGGAGTTTCAAAAGGGTTATGCCCTTTACACTTTTGATTTGACCCCGGATATGTGTGGACCCTCACCTCATGTCAATGCTATTCAACGAGGAGATCTTTCAATTGACATCAAGTTCTCCACAGCACCATCAGCAGCTGTGAGTCTTGTGTGTTACAGGGAGATTGACAACCTGATTCAAACTGATGCTGAGGGAAACATCATTTATGATTACTCTGGCTAAATGAATACCTTGCAAATAACTCATGCACTTGAACAAGATCCGATGGCAAGCAAGAAGTTTTGGGGTGTGTTTCCTAGTGACAAGTTACCTCAAACAGTGGACAAATATCCGTGTGGGTTTGTCGCCAACACGGATCCGCGCAGTGAACCTGGAATGCATTGGGTGGCCTTTTACTTTCCATCAGAAAAGAAAGGAGAATTCTTTGACAGTTATGGACAACCGCCAGATCATTATCAAGACTCATTTGGAGACTTTTTAAATAATTACAAATGGATATTTAACACTCATAAACTACAAAGTGTTTGGTCGGATGTGTGTGGCCAGTATTGCATATTTTATCTTAGTCATAGAGCACGAGGACAGAGCATGAATAAAATCGTGCAGTTGTTTAAACACAACACTATGTTAATTGATGCCAAAGTGTCTCAGTTTGTTAAGAGTCATTTTAGAGTCATGCTAAAACAGCCAAATGTTGGCTTTAATCAGTTTAGTAAAAAGTTGATTGAAAAATATTGTATTGTTTGCTTTGATAAATAAATGTTGTAAAAATCAATATCGTGTGTTTTGATTTGAACTACCCCATACGCAAAAATGAGACCATGAAACATTTTATTGAATAACAAACTTACATTATTAATACTCAAGCCAGCGTATTTGAGTTTGTTCTGGTTTGCTTGCTGTATCACGTCTCTTTAGAATAGTCTGAAAATATTTCGATGGTGTTACACAAATTGGAGTGTTGCTGGAAACACCTCCACCTGGCGAACCGTCCATTTGAGCTTCTCTCCAACGTTCCTCGTTCCGCACAAGATCTTTGCGCACATTCATGGTTGACAAAGCACGAAAAAATTGTTTCGAACCTGCAGGATTAAAATTCTTTCTTTCTCTCATGGCATCACTGATCAAATCAGATATGTTTGAGTGAGGAATTGTTTTCCCGTCAAGCTTGACTTGTCCAGACTCGTCCCAAGAGATAACGTCCAGTCTTGCTTTCAAACGGTTCAAAAGTGCCGTAGCTCTGGAGCGCATGGTTTTAGGTATATTTTCGACAACAGTGGCATCGGGCAAGTGTGCCTTCTCTTCCGCTTTTTCTTTATTTTCAGGTGCTATTCGAACGGTTGGTATTTGTTTGTCCTTTTGACACCTCAAGTCTAGATAATGTTCCAAGTTTGCATAATACAGTCTATGCTTTTCAGCATCGTCCAGCATGTTCGAGAATATTGGACATGTCCGTATCTTTACGCATCAAATTGGTCATAATAGGTGAAGTCTCTAATCGCTGTCTTTGCTTGTATCTGTGAAGTATGTCCTCAGGGACCAGAACCATTCGTTTTGCATGCTTCATTTTATAAGTAAGCTACCAAGTGCACTAAGAACCGATGGCAAAAGAGCTGTCAATAAATTTCCACCTTTTTGATTAAGGTACAGCTTCTTCTGTTTTCTTGATACTTTCTTATTGGCCAAAGCACAGATATGTGTCTTGTACTGTACCAAACGTCGCTTTTGACACGGTGTTAGCAGGATAACGCCTTTAAGTAAGTTGAGTGAACACTCGCGAATAGCCGTGATGACATTCGCAGGAACGTTATCAATGAGCAATTTACGCAATTTAGGTTTAGACTTCACGATAACTTGAAGATAAGAGTAGTTGATGAAAGGCCGATTCAGCACCATGAGAAAATCATCACATAGTGCCAAATCGGCTTTTCATGAACTGCTGTTTTACCTCCCTTGTTTGCTCGGCAAGCCTCACTTGTGATGATTTTCTCATAGTGCCAAATCAGCCTTTCATCAACTACTGTTTTACCTCCCTTGCGATGATTGGCAAGCCTCACTCGTGATGATTTTCTCATAGTGATGAATCTGCTTTTCATTAACTACTGTTTTACCTACCTCACGATAATTGGCAAGCCTCACTCGTGATGATTTTCTCATAGTGATGAATCTGCCTTTCATTAACTACTGTTTTACCTCGCTCATGATGATTTTCTCATAGTGGTGAATCTGCCTTTCATTAACTACTGTTTTACCTCACTCGTGATGATTGGCAAGCTTCACTCGTGATGATTTTCTCATAGTGATGAATCTGCCTTTTGTTAACTAGTCAATAACTACTCGAGGTGGTGGGTTTACCTCGCATGGTTACTCAAGCGTGCACCATGAAAGACAGAGAAGTTTATATTCCTTACTTTAAAAAATTAATTTCTCATGGTTAATTACTTAGACAAGATAATGTCAAATACGACTCAAAATGAGAATAATTAGAGTAATCGGGTGATGATGAAAAAGAAAAAATTATTTTATTAAATAAAAGAGAGATGAAAATGAACTTGGAAATAGTAAGGAAAATAATTCTTGGAAATGAGGAGTTACAAAAAGTTGATATTAAGAAAAAACTCGGAAAAACAAAAAAAGTTTTTTAGACTACCTAGAAAAGGTGAAGAAACTTCTTAATGAAAAAATTATGATTCAAATTTAACTAGAAAAAAAGGCTAAAAAATTGAGAAAGAGTTTCGAAAAGTGAATAAACCAAGACATGAGATTGAGTTTTGGAAACAAAATAAGAAAAATGCTATTCAAGAAAAGGAGAAAATAAAATCTATGAGAAAAAGAGAAGTGTTTGATCTAAGGAATTTATAAGAACTGGTGGTTTGCATGAGTACTGGAGTCAAAAACAAAATTATAAAAAAATAAATCCTATAAAGTTTTGGTTTGATAAATCAGCTTTGAATGAAAGTGTCGTGGTTTATGAAACAAGGGCGAATGAGGATATTGATGCTAAACATATTTTTGAGGGAGCAGAATACTTTGTCTTAAAACTGATTCGAGAGAAATTAATAAATCATAACGTTAAACTTGTTTTATATTGTGAGATGATAAGGTTTAGTTCAGTTACTGGTGAAGAAGATCAAGATAAAGCATATTTTCATTCTAATCAAGAAATTATCTTACGAGGAACTAATTTAGAGGAGGTTTATATGAAAATGGTTCAAAAAATATTAGAGACTTTTTCACAATATCAAAAGAAAGTTTCTGGAAGGCAGCTTAGACCACTGAACTATAATATATGGAAGGCTCGCTTCAGTCAATTGTGTAATCTAAAAGTGAAGCCAAACATGGCGGATCATGAAGGCTGCTTGGGTACCGAACCAGATCTCCAAATGCACGCAGTTATTATTATGGCGACTGTCGAATTGAGAAACGCGAAAGAAAATGATACAAACACTGCTTTCACACTAGGAAAATGGACTTAATAACTGCACTACAGCACATTTACATTTCCAAGTAAGTATTTATCCATTTTTAGACACTTTACAACAATAATAAATAATAAAATTTAAGGTAGTGAACGTGTTCGACTGTTCTGCAAATTTTATTTGAAGCCACATTAGTATTTGTATTTGTAATCTGATCTTTGCAGTCGCATTCCCCGAAAAACATTAAACAATAATTGTAGCGAAAGCTTGCTAAACTGATTTATCAACAATATACAATATATTTACATGTACATTATTTGAATTGTTATTACTCATTGACAGTATAAAATTTACTACTATATCATTGGTTGCAAAACAAAGTAAGTTTGTTCAGTTGCTGCCTTTTGTTTGGCTACCCTGCTCCTACTACTGTTATGTTTTGTAATACAAGTTTAATTGTAAAATAGCACTAAAGAGAAATACTGTCTGTACTAGACAGTCCACAACATTATATACATAACTATGTCACATGACTTCCAGTCACGTGATGAATTATGTAACATCCCTTCTCTAATAAATTAAAGCATTATGATCACATTCGCTAAACTAATAAATCAAGTTACAAGTGTTTTAAATTATGACTAAGAATTACTATGTTTTAAAATTTTTTTTCTTTCTAAATATTCTAAATGTTCTAAATCTTTGCCACTCGGTAGTTTATAAAACTCACAGTCAAGGGTTTTCTTCTAGTTTCCTTGGTTCATCACCATGACGTAATCCTGCAAATAGAGTGGCTTTCTTCTTACACGTTTAGGTCTCGCTAGCCTTTCATCTGATGTTTCCTTTGGAACTTCACATCCTTCTTCAATGTCAACCATTGTTTCTTACTCTATGTTTTGATCCTGGTTTCTGTACATATCCGAAATATCATCCTCTACTCTTGTTGTTTCTGAGGGTCCCATCGATCTTTGTTCTGGTTGAATTTCGATGGTTGATTTTCTACCATTACTTGATTCCATCTGGAGGGGCTGTTCAGTCGGCTCCATTGTCTTCTTAATATCTACTCTGTTTCTTCGGAAACTTCCTTTGTCAGTCTCTACTTCATATGAACGTTCGTCATATCTTCTTTTGACTGTACCTCGTTCCCACG